>OZ005655.1:223032786-223054786 GCA_963930645.1 Salticus scenicus | reverse complement strand
ATAGAATGCTAATTTTGTGCATTTCTAGTCCTTTTAGCGTTAAAATAGCCTTACTTTCCCTTTAAAACGCATTAAAAAGCTCCAATAAGGCAGGTAATGGATTTGGCGAATTTTTCCCTCCTTGGCGACCTTGGAGAGAAAATCATTATTAACGACATACCAAATATGGAAGCTGAAATCTCATTGACCACTTTCCGGATTTTTCTCGAAAAATCCGGGTTCGATAGAGAAGTATAAAAGGAGCGTTTTTTTCGCCAAGGCAGTTCAATATCAGATCTGCCTCAGTGAGTTCCGTCAAATGCTTGCATTGCTTGAGCCTCTTTGAATGAGACTTGCTTTATATGTTATTGCTATACAGTTTATACTGTAGATTTGCTGTTAACGGCTGTTGTTTAACCGTTTGCGGCGCAAGACAATTCAGATCATTTAAATTATACTGCCACCGGAATTCATGAACTAAATTAAACTAAAAGAAATTTTAAATTTTAAGGTTAGAAAAACAGGCCTTTTCTGCTATTTTAGAAACGTAAGTTTTTGCTAAAAAATTTCCGGGATGAATT
Organism: Salticus scenicus; assembly: GCA_963930645.1. Classification (NCBI taxonomy): domain Eukaryota; kingdom Metazoa; phylum Arthropoda; class Arachnida; order Araneae; family Salticidae; genus Salticus; species Salticus scenicus. Next base: position 223,054,226 of record OZ005655.1, on the reverse strand, counting down.
TTTTCAGCTTGTAGGTGGTTAAAATATAAACCACCGCCCCTGAAAGGGTTAAGCTGTGTTTACTGGTTGAATTGAAGCTGATACTTGGTTTATAGATCTGTATTTTTCTGGAACTTTCTGTGAATAGATTACTGAATTTTTGCAAGTTTCGCCTTTCATTCTCGGACAACTTACGAACCCCCAAGTACGCAACAATATATATATATATATATATATATTAAATTATTTAATTCCTTTACAATACTCAGCAAATGAGAGAAAGATGAAAATACCAACCATGAATTTAATAATTAGATGTATTACGTATAAATTTATTGTCACAATTACCATTTAAGTAAATTTCACTGAATAGTAAAAACATGTTAAATTACTTACGCATAAGAGAAATGACGTATATCACTTAAACCTAAACGGTGAGTTAGTAGTCTTAATCCATTAGTCCAGTAAATTCATGCAACACAAGATAAGAATTGAAAGAAATTAACCAAAAAGACTATTGAAATAAAAAGAAATGCATGAAGGAAAAATGGAGTTAAAAATGCTGAAATCCAGTACCGATATCATCAGGAAACTAGCGGTACTGTCAACAATTAATGCAAGATTTCGAATATTGTATAGCTTTTCAGCAATATACAACACTAGTTTCAATCTTGCATAAAAAAAAAAAAAAAAAGGAAAGAAAGAAAGATAAAAGGAAATTGGCTGATAACTTAACCATAATGAAAATTGGAATTCGTGAAAGGAGCTGGCCACATGTAAATCAAATCCAAATCAAATAAAAATCCGGGCGGTTGCCAAAACGAACAAACTGAAAAGAAATAATTAAAAGTAGAGAATCGATTAATCGAAAGTTTCTGAAATGAAATAAATGTAAGCATGAAGTGATAAATATTGTTCTTAAAATTTAAAAGCTGAATTCACAATTAAATAATATTCGAGAGGTAAATTTAAGTATAAATAAGATTAATACGATATTCACAGTAGGGCATACGTTCGACTCAACGTATGAGCGCGCCATCTAACGTGGAAAAAATAAGTTACTAGTAAGTGATTTAAGAAAAAGTGTACGATAGATGTTCTATTTATATGAGTGTAATTTATAGTCTTAAGCTAACATAAGAAAAGGCCAACAACTGATAATTAAGTTATTATGATTAGGAAATTGGTGAATAATTTTAATTTTAAAAATTATTATTGTTATTAATATTATTATTATTATTATGAAATAGGAAATTGGTGAATAATTTTAATTTTAAAATTTTAATAATTATTATTAGTAATAATAGTCTTAAACTAACAAAAGAATAGGTCAACAAGTGATGATAAAGTCATTATGATTATGATTAGGAAATTGGTGAATAATTTTAAAATTTAATAATATTATTCTTATTAATATTATTATTATAAATAATAATTTGGATAATTATTATAGTTATTAGTATAATTATTATTGTGAAGTATTATTAGTATGTACGTTTAGTATGAACACATCAAATTTGAATGATATCTAGTTTTTTTTTTTTTTTTTTTTTTTAATTAAGCAAATGAATTATATATTGTTGAAACTTAAACAATATCAACCAGAAAGAGATGATGTATCCTGCAATTGCAGTAAGACCAAGCTTCTAACTTTTTTTTTTTTTTTTTTTTTTTTTTTAATTTAAATTCGGCAACCCACCCAACCAACCAGCCAAACAACTCCACCCTTCCTCCTTAATCAAACATCTGCCCTCCCATCCGCCACATGTTAATTATTACTTTTTTTTTTTTTTTTTTTTTTTTTTTTTTAATATAGAAATGTACACATACATATATATATACATATATATATATATATACACATACACAAATACATTTTTTTTTTTTTTTTTTTGAGACAATGAACACTTATTGATAAATAATCGAATAAATAAATCTCTTAGGATAACCCATAGCAGTAGCAGTTTTAATTAAATTGTTAATATTCTTGTGTTTGTTATGAGATGAACAAAGTCTGTTTATTCGAAATAGATGATTAAGAATAATATTTCTGTATACAGATAAATGAAGACAGGAATTAAAATGTGTAAATAAATTTACTTTAAAGCAGAAATCTTTTCGTTTATCATATAGATCAGTAGATATTTTACCATCATTTAATTTAAGATGTAAATCTAAAAAGCTAATACAATTGTTGTTAATATAATTATGTGTTAGTGTAAGGTGAGATGGATATTGAAATTTTAATAAAGATGGAGTAGAGTTATTAACATAAAAAATTATAATATCATCAATGTATCTATAAATAATGACATTATTATTACAGAAACTTTGTTCATAATGGTATAGATATAAGTCAGCTAACAGACTTGAGCTACATCCCCCTTGTGGGATACCGACCTTTTGGATATAAATAGTGTTGTTATGTAGAATAAAATTATTGTGAATAATAAAATTTAAAAGAGTTTTAAAGGAAGCTGCACTAAAGTATTTAGGAAGAGAAAGTTCACTTTTAAATCGCAAATAAAGGTTGTAAATAATTTGATGAAGATCAGTTAAATTAATATTATTAAACAAGTCAGCAAAATCATAAGTATTAATATCATTAACATTTTTCAATATATATATATATAGTAGAGCCTCGATTATCCGAAGTAATTGGGAGCGAACTCACTTCGGATAATCGAAATTTTCGGATAATCGAGAATTCATCAATAATCATCTAAAATATTTATCAGCACTCATAGTTTGGAAAGGATGGCTTGCATACAAAAGGAATGTGGAAAAAAAAAAAAAAAACTTCGGATAATCGAGGTTCTACTGTATATATATACTGAAAAAAAAATCACATTGTACATTCGAAAAATTCGCCGCAAGCAAAGTATTGTACGGTGACTACGAAACATCGCGATTCTTAAGCATTTTTTATATTATTAGTATCTTCTGATAAATTATGCTTTATATATATGTATATATTTATTTAAGTAATAATCAGCATTAGTATTTGTTTCTAATTTAATCGCCAATAAAGGCTTTAATGTAAAATTAATCTGTAAAATTAAATTTTGAATGTTGTTGGTAGTAACAATGTATCTCTTGAATGCTAAATTTTATAATCATATATAATTCTCAACTTTCTGTTTCTATATATATAAGTATGTGTGTGTGTGTGTGAATACATAATCACAAAAATAGGTTATTCTAAAATCCTTGACCCCAGTTTCAGTTTCAATATTGATATGAGTCATGCATAATAAAATGTGAATATACGTAAGAAAGGTACGGAATTTAAGAAATCGCTCAAAAATTTTAGGAGATACACATTGAAGAATTATAAAACTAAATTTTTATATGGTCCTCATACAAAAAAAAAAAATCTAGTTAGTTATTTTAGAATCAACTGGCGTAAACGTTATGATTAATAAATTTCAAAAACACTAATGTAAATGATCTCTTATGCTGAAATTTAATACTATAAATTATACAGGTTGGAGATTAAGAGGTAAGATAACGATGTTATGTAAACCTATGTCAAACAATTCAAATTAGGCTTCGGGAGAGATTTATATGATAATTAGTTCTGTGTGAGGGGGGCTGCCGCCCCCCTCTTCCCACCGTTTCATTAATGCACCTACATTTATATAGAATTTAATTCGGTTATTAAAAAATTCGTTTTTTTTTTTTTTTTTTTTTTTTTTTTTTTTTATATAATCCTGTTTTTAAAAAATAATTTATTAAAATTATTATTTAAAAAAATTATCTTTTATGATAGTGCAGACGATTTCCATATTAGAGAAGTAGTATAACACCAAATATCCAAACAAAAGTCCATTTTATTCTCAATATTTAATATATATATATATATACACGATTTTTTTTTCAAAGTTTTTTTTCGTTAAAAGTAAAAAAAAAATAAATAAATAAAAAAAAAATCGATAACTTTGTTTTAAATTATCGCAGATCGATGGTTCAACCATTCGTTTTAAAGGTATTGGCGAGCTCTTTTGAAAGATACCCATCATGAAAATTTACTCCCCTGGAGGGGGGGACTTATCCCCCAGGAGGGAGGCGAGGCGAGGCTCCTACATATACAATTTTTTTTTCCCCTGTTGACTATCTCTATTACAAAAAATATATATTCGTTTCATTTTGTTTAGTGCAGTCTATAGATGTTAAACTCTACTTACCTGCAATTTCCCCCATAGACGTAATGTATTTGAATACTTTTGAGTGTCCCTGTACACGAACCATTTGTTTGATCTTAACGAAAAGTTTAGTGTAGCATCCTTATATGATACACATTTAGAATACCAAGTTTGAACTTTCTGCATAATTTGTTTTTGAGATATGCTGATAACAGACACACACACACACACACAGACATACACACAGACCATTTACTAAAAACATGATTTTCGTATTCAGGGGACCTCAGAACATGTAAGTATAACAAAAACTCGCGTTCGAAAATTTGACCCAAAAACAATACTTTCTCTACCTTATGGATAAGAGAAAGTAAGTATAAATCACTTTTGTAAAAATATTATGAGGAATATACCATATACATCTATACCACAAGCAGTCTTTGCCCACTTCACTGGTCACTATAATTAAATGAATTTTAAAAAAATAATAATAATAATCTGGTGTGTCACTCACACGACTTTCTCTTACCCTGAAATTTAATACTATAAATACAGATTGGGTATTAAGGGGTAAAATAACGAGTACTGTAATGCAAACCTATGTTAAAACAAGTTAAATTAGACTTCGGAACAGCTTTATTTGACAAATAATTCTATGTGAGGGGGGGGGGGGGGGGGCTACCGCCCACCTTAAACACCCGTTTCTTTACTGTACCCATATTTATATAGAATTCGAATCTGTTATTAAATTGAAAAGTTCATTTCAAAATATTCAGAGAACATTCATACGAAATATTCTTTGAAACTTATCAGTCTTGATCATACTTTCTTAGTAACAAATGTACTGACTTCAAAATACAACTTTTGGATCGCCTGAAATTATTTCTTTTTAATTTACTCTACAGACACAGACAAAGTTAAAAACTTGACTTCGGTATTCACGAAGACTCAAAACGTGTAAATATACAAAAAACCAAGTGATGAATATTTAGCTTAAGAAAATACATTTACCATATGGCCATGAGGAATTAATTTCAATTCCTGAATAGCTTTCCTGGACATGGTAAATTATTATAGTTAAGCACTTCCATTAATGTTAAAAAAGAATGTTATGATTTAAATATTGGAAGCCCTGTTAAAATATTTTAAGAAGGATAAGCAAAATAATTGTTATGTCAACAATACTGCTACCACAGAATAACTCTTATAACCAAAATTTATGTTAACAAAAATAAAAAATTGTTTTTCATTCCAAAGAACAAAAACGAAAGAACTAAAGCAGAAAAGAAAAATATGTCTTTCTAGTTTCCACTTTTGTAATTTACAGTAAAAATTTGTAGAATGTCATATTTTTCCCTTGCTAATGATTTCTTTAATTATATAGTTTCGTTAAGCAAATGACATTATATTTCTGATACATGCCAATATGATGATGCAGTCGTTGTCAAAGGAAATAACAAAGGGAAACGTTACAAAGATGATAATGGAGAATATTTTAATTACTTCTAAAATGGCGTACCAAGACTTATGAATGAAACATCTTTTGAAGCGAATTAATTATCGTCTGCTTTCTTAAATGACAATTAATCGTTGATCCGAAACTTCATCGGTGAGCGATGGAAATTCTTAATAATTTATCATGTAGTTGTAATCAATTACAAAACTAATTACATATGTTTTCTTCTTTAGCTGTTTAATGTCTGTTTTCATGCTACATGGATATTCATTGTAAATGAATTCAAAAGCCTGAAATAATGAAAACGGAGGAATGAAAAGAACAAATTAAAATGTTATGAAAAAAGAATTTAAAAGAAATTTATTTTACTCGCTTTATAATATAATCTATAAAAAAGCGTTTCTGGTGGACGATGATTTCAATTAAATAAAATTGTTTTTGTTTTTTTAATTACAAAAAAGAGAAAAATAATTAAATTTGTTAAATTTGATATAGATAAAAAAAATTCAATGGTATTAAATTAGTTTAATTTTATGCGCTTTAGTATGATTCTTTTTAGAAACCAACTTAAAATGCAATTAGTAATTTGCAAACTATCCGCGATTGTAATGAAATGCTCGCCCTCTGGTGGGCTACGGTGAAATTACAATAAACATGGTGTAATTCGAATTCCATATAGCCGCCATTGCTAGCCGATGTTTAGTTTCACATATATTTATTGAATAAAAATGAATAAATACGGTAAAAAAGATAACACATACTTTTGTGTGCCACAGTGTAAATCCAAAGCATCAAGAAATCCAGAATTGAGCTTCCATTTATTTCCAAATGACGAATTTAAAATTTCAGTTGCTTCGGCTAATGGAAGTAAAGAATTAATCAGATGATTTGAAACTAATATTTGTTCAACTTCATTTAAAATCTACTTCTGAATCGAACTTTGAATAAACTGAAGTATTTTTTCCAAAAGCAATCAATTTTCCATAATGTAATGGCGGAGAAATTATAGTACGAATATTAAGTAGAATAACAAGAACACTATTGGAACACACGTGGCTAATGTTTACTAACAACTGCAGTGTTCACAAAGCGCCGTCTATCGATCATTACAAACGCGGATAACTAAATTGAGAGATTTTCATAAAATGAAAATTAACAAATAATTAAATCTAGAATTAAAGTAATATAACTGTAACATTGTGTCTTCTACACATTAATTTGTATCCAAAAAATAACTTTTATAATAATACTTAAAATATATCTAATATAGAATATCTATAATACATGTAATATGGAACATTGTATTATAACTTTCTTTTTTAATTTCTTTCACGTGTTTTCTTTCAATTTTATCGTTACCGTAAAATATCGTTCAAGCGCCACCTCAATCTTAAAAGAAAAATTGGGATAGGGGAGAACCGCGTAATATCGGGGCCTTCGGAGAAGTCGCCGTTTCTCCCTTCTTCCACCGGGCCGGCTCCTAGACATCTGAAATCGCTGTGACGTCACAAACGAGATCTGGTTTTTCTTCCTCGAACGTGAACCATATAAGCTAGTGATATACGCAGAATTACATTGTTTTAAAATCTTAATTTTTTTTCCTTTCAAACAGGACAAAGGGCAAAATATAGATTTCATATTGAAGACAGATATCGTTTTGCACGCAGGTAATGGAATCCGAATCCAAATTAAAAATACTAAGTTTAATTAGCATGTATTCCGAAAAAAAATGTAAAGTTTCAAATAAAAGATCTCAAGTACATATTTGCAGACGAAAAAAATGAAGAGATTGAAATTCCAAAAATATTTTATGACACTTTTAATAGTAATGACGATATAGAAATAAGTAATGAAATTTTATCCGTATTAATATTCATAGGCGGTTACACTGCACACAAAGTATCTAATAAACTAAAATGTCATGATTGCATTACTTTGTTAGTTAAGGATAAAATATTAGATGTAGACTGTCCTGAAGATGTTTATAAATACTTGATGGTCATTGATAGGGGTCAGCTCAAATGACTCCAGGATATTTTAATTATTATTATAGCAAATGCATTCCAAATTTTTCAAAAACTGATTAATATAAAATATGAAGATTCTTTTTTAAAACTGCAAAATCCAAAAAATATAATTATACAATTAACCCTGGAAAAATCAGAAATATTAGGTATTGATTTTTCATGCAAATGTAAGTGTGGAAATGATTTATATAATATAATTAAACAGTGCCTTTCAGGAATATCTAATATTCTCCTAAATAATTATACGAAAGTTAGAAATGATGCAAAAAAAATTAGTGGCACCAAAAGAAAACTAACTATACTAGCCAATTCCTAATCTTAATTTTTTATTTTTTTATTATTATTATTTTTATTTATTAATTTAATTTATTTTTTTCTGCGCAATTTATAATTTTGTAATTTAAACATTATATTTGGTTTTCATTAGGTTTCATTGTAAGTTTAACCAATTAATTATAGCAATATTAAACTCTATTTTTTCAACTTCCTCCACCACCGACCAAAAGATTCTTCTTTCAAAACTGAATGACAGGAAATACCGGGTTCGATCCCTGGACACGCTTTTCGACCTACCCGTTCGAAGTTTTCTGAGGTTTTCTCCGAAAATCGTGTGAATACGGGCAAGAACTTCTTAGATAGATTCACACGGACTTTCACTTGTTTTTTTTTGTTTTTTTTTCAAATCATGGTTATTTTCATTATGTGTTTCTTTCATGAAAATACATCAATACAAGTAATTTATTCAAGTAAATAATAATAATAAAAATAATAATAATAAACTTATATTTCATAATTAATTTTAAGGAAGTAGTTAAATTACAAACAGGAAATAATTTGTAAGAACTATTAAAAAAGAAATCTATTTATTATATTTAAATGTACATATATATTAATATCAGATTCACATTCCATACATATATTTTGGTGTGTTTAATTTTTTGTTCATTGTTTCATGGTATTTCAGTTATATTTTGTATTTTAATTAATCAAAAATAATTTTTTAAAATATTGATATGGTCTAATTAGCTAATTTAATTATATGTGTTTGAAATTATTGTTATGTTATTTATTGCAGTTCTTTCTCTCCAAAAAATAAAATGTTTCTTGAAGTTTCTATGATTATTTTTCTTCGTTGCCTTTAAATTGACATAAATAACTGAAAATTTTTTTAGATAAATAAATAAGAATTGTAAGTAAAAAATTTATTTCTGTCAAACATTGCAAGAAATGAACCAACGATTTTCAATTTTTATCTGTTACTTTAAATATTTTTACAACTTTGTGATTTTTAGAAACGTTAATAACAATCTTGAGCATTCTAATCAGATTCATTAATATTTCCATAAAAAATAAAATGTTAATAAATCATGTTAAATTTTTCAAACCATTTTTTTTACTTTTGTAGAAAAATTATAACATTTTCTCATTTTAACAAAAATTGTTTAAGATTAAAACGTGCATATGTATTTTCATTTTCTTGAATTTCTTTGCATAATTATAAATACTTAATATGTTTAACGTTTCAGTTATTTGATAGTTACTTGACATAGAAACAAATATGTTATTAAATTTTTTTTTACCCTTCAAAGAAATAATCATTGATTCTTTAAAAAAAAGTTAAAATTTTCAAGTATTTTCTGTTATTTTAGTTCTAGTCTTTTATTCAGGAATTTTAGTTTCAAAAAACATCTATATACTGCATATTAACATTTAATACAAAAATATTTTTTGAAGAATAATTGAAATTAGTCTTATTTATGGGTAGTATTTTGCTTATAATTTTTTATTGTCATGTAAATAAAGTTTAATTTCATAATTCGATGGAAAAACGAAATTAATGAATTATTATTTAACGGTTTTTGCGTTGGTACTGCATCGTACAGATCAGATTAGAGCCTCTATAATACAGGCCGACTTATCGTCCTCCATATTTGCCCCCATTTGGAACCGCGCTTCCCGACTGGCACGCTTATTGCTTTATTGGCGAGTTTGAATGAAGGTTTCTTTTCTCAGAGTTCAGCGCGATATTTAACACGGCATATATAATAGTTCTTTTCTTAATTCGAGGCTGCACTTAATCGGTAGTGATTTCTGCAGTAGTGAATAACATTTCTTGTTCAATAATATGAGAAATGTTAAATTTTGCTTTGGTTCGTTTAATTGTTAGATATAAAAAATAATTTCATTTTCATCAAGATTTTATAACTTAATTTAATTGCAAAATAATTTTTTAAGTTTTTAACAATTTATTTTAAAATTATATATAGATGTTTATTGTTATTGTGCAAATACTGTGTAATTTAATATATATATATATATATATATATATTAACAACACTTTCATTAGTATAGATGCAGAAATAAAGAACGAAAATAAACTAGTATGTTGTGGCCACCACATGAATTTCTTCTATATTTTCCTATACTAATTCACTCAGTAAAAATAATTTATTAAAATTTTTATTTAAAAAAATTATCTTCCATGATAATGCAGACGATTTCCATATTAGAGAAGTAGTATAACACTAAACATCCAAAAGAAAGTAAATTTTATTGTCAATATTACATTAAAAAAAAAATTTATTTATTTATTTATTTTTTTTTTATCTTTTTTTTGTTAAAAATGAAGAAAATCGATAACTTTATTTTAAATTATCGCAGATCGATGGTTCAACCATTCGTTTTAAAGGTATTGGCAAGCTCTTTTGAACGATACCCATCATGAAAAAAAAAAAAAAAATCCACAGATGTTGGCACAAAATTGACTTTCTCTCAACATTTAGTTTTATACATCTCCTCCGAGACGAAAGCGCTCAAAGCTGGTAGATGGAAGGTGCCGAGTTCGATCCCAGGTCACGCTCATTCACGTAGTCGTTCGGAGTTTTCCGTGGTTTCCTCCGAAACTCGAGTAAATACGGACTAGGACCCCTTTGAAAGACCCCCATGGAGGGCATTTCCCCTACAGGCCTAGGACACATGCGGAGACAATCGGTCTTAAATCCTCCAACCAACCAACCAACCTCCGAGACGCAAACCGTCTGCATTCCCCATGGAAAACAATTTTAGCAAATAATTTGCGCTGCGTGAATTTTTTCAGTAAAATATAAAAGAAAGTTTTGTGGTGGCCACGGCATACTAGCTTGTTTTATAATTTAAAATTTAATTATGGTTAATTTAGCCCTCTTCTTCATATACTATGTATAATAGGTATGTGAGTATGTATGTATGTGTATAAAAAATTTACAAATCAAAATCAGTCTCCTACAGATTTCAGTTTCATATACTATAACTAAATTTTACGAAGAATAATAGCTCCTTTCCAAAGTTTCTGTGGAGTTTTTTTTACTTACTTTTTCTTTATATATATATACTAGCAGGCTTCGCTGGACCCTATTTTTAAATGAATCACTATAATTACTGAATTCTCAATTTTTATTTTTTTGCCCCACCACTCTTCCCCCCCTTCCCAATAATTTTAAAAATTCGAAAATATCCGCAATCGATTTGTAAGTATCGAAAACCTCTATGTACCAATTTTGAATGATCTAACTCTATTTTTTTTTTTTACCCCTCCGCCCTCCCCTACCGTCCCTCCTAATAACGTTACACTTTCGAAAATATCCCCATTTGACTTGCAGGCCTCTAAAACCAATCCGTACTAATTTTGAACGGCCTAACTGCATTTCTATTTCTATTTCTTTTTGCCCATAGCCCCCCTCCCTTACCGCCCCACCCCTCTTACCGCCCCTCCTAATAATTTTACAAATTCAAAAATATCCGCATTCGATTTTAAGTATCGAAAAACATTTGTGTACCAATTTTGAACGATCTAACTCTATTTTTATTTTTTTGCCCCCCCCCCATCCCCTCCTAATAACTTTACACTTTTGAAAATATCCCCATTCGACTTGCAGGCCTTTAAAACCTATCTGTACCAATTTTGAATGCCCTAACTGTATTTCTAATTTTTTTTTTTTTTGCCCATAGCCCCCCCCCCCTTACCGCACCTCCTGATAATTTTACAAATTCGAAAATATCCGCAATCGATTTGTAAGTATCGAAAACCTCTATATACCAAATTTGAACGATATTTTTTTTGCCCCCCCCCTCTCCCCTCCTAATAACTTTACACTTTCGAAAATATCCCCATTCGACTTGCAGGCTATTGAAACCTATCTGTACCAATTTTGAAAGGCCTAACTGTATTTCTAATTGTTTTTGCCCCTGCTGCCCCACATGAGGGCTGAATTTTTAAAATTCCAGAAATTTGTTTTTAGATATTTGTATTAGATATATTTTATAGCAAAAATTTCACGTATATCTGTTTTTTTTTTTTTTTTTTTTTGAGATATATAGGATTATGCGAAATCTCGTTTTACGCATGTGAAATCCCGTTTCGCCCCCCTCCCCCCCCCGCCCCCTCTTGGGGACCGAATTTCGAAAATTCTAGAAATTGGTTTTTAGACATTTATATTAGCTATATTTTAAAGCAAAAATTTTACGGATATCTGTTTTTTTGTTTGAGATATGAAGGATTTTTTGAATTCACGTTTTGCCCCCCTCCCCCCCTTGGGGGGCGAATTTTTTCAATTTTTTTTTTTTCCTAAACCATCCCTGACCTATAAGGAAAAAAACAAAAAAAGAATGATCGAAATCGGTCAAGCCGTTTACGATTTTATAAAGGACACACAGACAAACATTCATTTATATATATATATATATATATATATATAAAGATTTCTATAATAAAAGTCTGTTACCGTCCAATCAAGTAAAAAAAAAAAACTTAGCATTTTGTATAAACTTATCATCAGGGCTGAAGTCTTTCTAGAAATTTTCTAAGTTCCCCCGCCTTTTTTTATTTTTCACTATAAAAATTTAAGGATGATAAATTTTTCTTTGTTTTCCTTTAAAAATTCAGTGAATCTTCTCTAAATGTCCATCTCTTTTGAAAGGCCACATTCCTTCAGGGCCAATTTTAACAGATCCAAAATTTCCTTCTATAACTTAATATTAATATCCCTCAAATAAAAGCCCACTTACAACTGTATTCCTTTTTCAAGATCAAGTAATTTTACTTTGCCTTTGACCAAAACTAATTAGTGTTCACCATTTATAAGTGAGAGGTTAAACACTATATCTTCAGCTATGCAGTGGCAGATTTATGAGGGAGGGGGGCTAAGGGGCTGAAGCCCCCCCCCCTCGAAAAAAAAAGCACTAACATTCCCAACTGAATGTTACAATTGTAAATTTTTCATTGATCTGGATTAATATCTTGAAAACTCTTAGCCCCCCCCCCCCCCAAAAGTTAAGTTCTGGATGCGCCATTGCAGCTATGTGATCAAAACGTAAATTCCTATAATCCAAATGTAATTTATAGATTTTGTGGCCTGAATAGGATTTTCTGAACAACCTTAATTAAAAGGCTACTTCTTTTTAAGGGCTAATATTTTATGGCAGGTGGCTCCCTTACTATGGTGCACGTGAAGGTGTTAAGGTCAACTGACTACACGAGGGTCCTCTCCCTGTAATAACTTTAGGGTGGTTTTATTGTATAAATATATATATATATTAAAGTTTGTATATGTATATATATATATACATAATCTGTCTTCTACAGATTTCAGTTAATTTGCTAATTATATCTTTACAGAAAAATATAGAATAGTGTTCCTAATTAACAAATGACTTTATTTAAGAATTAATTTGAACATTCACTGATTTATTATTATTTTTTTTTTAATGTAATTCTTGTCTATAATGTTTAAGTCTCTCAGTATCTTTATGCAAGATTTTAATTTCGTATTACATTTACTGTTATTTTAAATATTTTTTAATGCCAATGTTCACTTAGTCACTCTCACACATTTACTGTAGATTGTAACATGCAAAAGTGTTTCATAATTTATGAATATAATTGATTTTTTTTTCTTTATTATATTTGTCTTGAGTACATATGAATATATACAGAGCCTGATTAAGACCTGCTGTAGCCCAAGGCCCAGGACAATTTTCATGCCCCCTCCCCCCAAACAAATTAAAGCTTATTATTATTATTTTATTTTTTTCAAAAAGTTAAGAAAATTTCACAAAGTTAAGAAAATGTAACTGGATACAAACCTGAGGTGTAGGTTCAGTGGGTTCAGTGTTGCATTAGAGCTAGGAAACAGGAAATTGGTGACGATTTGGTATCTACCCCTAGGTGTGGTCTGTAGGCATGCCATATAACTTTTGATCCTCCTCCTCGGAGATTAGATTTCAACTAAAGATTATTATCCTTAGCTAACTTTCAATTAATTTTTTAAAGAAAATCTTTGCCAAAAATAGCATTTAAAAATTTTTAAAGTTATTTTGGTGCCCCTAAATAGAGGTGCCCTAGACGGCCTGTGCGATAATCAGGCCCTGAATATATATAAGTAAATTCTTCATTTTTCCTTTTTAAATGTTTGAACTACAGCTATATTCCATATCAATGGAAAGTTTTTTACAATTTCTCTTTATTTTAAACAAATAACATTCAGTCAGTGCCAGACTTACTTTTACTATAACAACATTGTGCAATATGAAAAATGTTTTATAATTAATAATTAAAAACATATTTTTTATTTCTTGTCTTTAAATAACATCACTCATTCTTTGATTTACTCTTCTTTTCACTATAATTTTATTTTACTCTATTATGGATTTGCATTACTCAAATGTAAGTTCTCATAATTAAATTCTTTTATAATTTTATCCAGTAACCTCAGAAAGTATTTCATCCTACTTTACTCCAGGTGAATGATGTTATAATCAAAGTTCTCACAAAGGGAAATTTGAATACCATTTTTTACCTTTATTTATTTTTAGAATTGGCTAATCATTGATATATATTTTTAAAAAAATTTCTTGTATCCAAATTTGTATTTGTGAGAACCCTGGTTATATTAGGTTTCTAAAAGTAATATTCTATATGTGCTAATAAAATGAAAATAAATCCAGTAATATATACTTTTAATCATTAGTTAAAAAAGAGTAATACTGACCCCCCCCCCCCCCCCCTCACACACACACTTAGTTGTGAGTCTATATGCACTCTTTGTTTCAAAAGATGCAAATACCAGACAAATAAAAATACATATATTTTATTTATTTCATTTCACAAATTATTTACACTGTTGGAGAAATCTAGATGCTTATAATGTTTAATCAGATGCAACAAAGGCTTGCAAAATAATAATAATAATATATACAGTACCTGGCCAAATTATTAGACCAAAGAAAATATTTAAAGTTTTTTGAAATTTTTCTTATATTTGCTTTTATTTAAATATTTTTAAGTGTAATATTCATTCAATTACTCTCACATTTACTATAACCTGTAACATGGGAAAGTGTTTCATAATTTATGAATGATGCATGATTATTATTCACTATAATAATTTTTCTTTACTCTAATATAGATTTTGAGTACATATGAATATACACAAGTTAATTCTCCATTTTCACTTTCCAAAAGTTTCAATTACAACTATATTCCAAATCATAGGAAAGTGTTTTATAATTTGTCAATGATGCATTATTTTAATTTTTCAATAACACCCAGTCAATCATTATCTGACTTACTTTTACTATAACTTATGTAATATTGAAAAGTGTTTCATAATAATGGACTTAAGCATATTATTTCTTTCTTGTTTTTTTAATAAAACCACTCAATCATTCTCTGATTCACTATAATTCTATCCTGTAGTATATAACAATATAATAATTTAAAAGTTATCATGTTTGCATTTTATTCTATTATGGATTTGTGATCTAACGTACTACTTCTTTTATAATTCTATTCAGTAACCTGGTGAAATATTTCATCCCATTTTATTTCACGTGAACGATGGTGTTGTAATAGGTGTCTAAATGTAATAGCATTTATAGACTAATAAAATGAAAATAAAACCCGGTAACATAAAATTAATCCTTAGAATAAAATAAATAAATAAAACCATCATTTCTATTTATCAAATTATGAACCTATATTCTTGTACTGTTTCAAAAGATGCGAATAATACTAGAAAAATAAAATACAAATATTTTATTTATTTCGTTTCACAAAATGTTTACATTGCTGGAGAAATCTATATATGCTTATATTGTTTTATCAAATACAACAAAGGCCTTGCAAAATAGGATGTAATATAATTACATATTCACAACACTTTTACAAATTGAATTGATATTAAACAAAGTAAAAAATGCATATCTGGAAAATACAAGATGCAGGAAGGTTCATCGCTCCGATATGTAATGCTCTGTCTATCAACCTAAAAAGATGCAATTTGCTTTTCAGACAAAAATGAAGATAGCCCCCTGTCTTTTTCTTGTATTGCATCTTTTTCTTTTAATATCTTTTAAATTTTTACGATAGCATTTTCTAATGCTGCAATTTTCTTTTTCAGAATTTTGTTATATTCTTCATAACATTCCTATAAAAAAAATAATAATAATTAACCAATAATTTCAGTCTATGATAACTAATTTTTCAAATATTTAAGTACATAAAATGATACAGTAAGAATAATTTTGATGACCTTTCGAAGAAGAAATAAATGAACACAATTATACATCTCTTATCCTGTATAATCTAATGTCACTGAAAATAACAAAAATATCCTAAATAATCTGTTATGATGTTTACATTACTTCCTTTTATCCTACAATGCGATGAACATATTATATGGTAAGGTATAAGCTCAAAGGCACTGTATTTGAACATTTCTAGTCTATTTCAATAGTAGTTCTAAAAGAACTTTTATTTAACAAAAATTTCTGTGTGAGGAACCTTCTCCATCCTCCTCTCTCTTTTGTTAACCCCCCCCCCCCTTTTTGTCTGCAGCCTTACCTTCAATAAATAGCACATTTGCTAAAAATATTTAAGAAAATCACAGTGCGAACTAGGAGACAATCAAGTTAAAATTGTAAAAAAAAAAAAAAAAAAAAAAAAAAAAAAAAAAAGACAAACTAATTTATAACATTGTGTAAAATCCAGGCCCGTACAAAGTATATAGAGAAAAATACATAAATAATAATAATAAAAATGTCTGAGCCTGAACTGTGAAGAGTATTTTTTTTTTTTTTTTCAGTTGTTTACAAAGACAGTGTAAAGTGTTTATAAATGATATTTATATTTTAGTAATTTAAAAAATACAGAGTTTGAAATGAGCTAAAATTTTGTTTAATTTATTATTTGTGTATAAATAAATAAAACTTTATTTACAGATTTATTTATATTAAAATGAAATAATAAAAAAATACAGGGTTCATAAATATAGTAAAAATCTTCCTTTTATCCTACAATGCGATGAACATATTATATGGTAAGGTATAAGCTCAAAGGCACTGTATTTGAACATTTCTAGTCTATTTCAATAGTAGTTCTAAAAGAACTTTTATTTAACAAAAATTTCTGTGTGAGGAACCTTCTCCATCCTCCTCTCTCTTTTGTTAACCCCCCCCCCCTTTTTTTTGTCGGCAGCCTTACCTTCAATAAATAGCACATTTGCTAAAAATATTTAAGAAAATCACAGTGCGAACTAGGAGACAATCAAGTTAAAATTGTAAAAAAAAAAAAAAAAAAAAAAAGACAAACTAATTTATAACATTGTGTAAAATCCAGGCCCGTACAAAGTATATAGAGAAAAATACATAAATAATAATAATAAAAATGTCTGAGCCTGAACTGTGAAGAGTATTTTTTTTTTTTTTTTCAGTTGTTTACAAAGACAGTGTAAAGTGTTTATAAATGATATTTACATTTTAGTAATTTAAAAAATACAGAGTTTGCAAATGAGCTAAAAATTTGTTTAATTTATTATTTGTGTATAAATAAATAAAACTTTATTTACAGATTTATTTATATTAAAATGAAATAATAAAAAAATACAGGGTTCATAAATATAGTAAAAATCTTATTTAATTTAGTATTTGTAAATGAAAAGATAAAACTGCTTATTTGCAGTTTTAACTATATTAAATTGCATTATGTAAAAACACTTTAACTTTAAAAATATAATTAAAAATTTTCAAGAAAGTTTAATATGCATCCTTAATTTTTTTAAATTTAGGATGCATATTAGTTTAATTTTGTGTACAACTTAAAATTCAAAATTATTGTGCAAGACAGGTATCAACATTTACACATTTATAGCATAATACGTCATAAAAGAAAAGGAAAACAAACCTTTTCTGGATTACTCAGATGTGATTCAAGTACACAACCAGGTTTTGGACATCCAATTTCAGCCTCAGTCTATTCTGCTTGAATTGGGACTCTTCAAAATGGTCCTAAAGAATTTTTTAAAATCTTATTATGAGTATTAACAAATTAACATACATTTATTTAAAAATGTATCATAAATGTATTCAAAAGAAGTAAATTGCTAGTAGTAAATTGATACTTTTACATAATATTTACAATTTACATATGGAACATTTCAAGAGTTGACCAAGATTTTTTTTTTTTTTTTTTTTTTTTGGGGGGGGGGGGGGGGCAGTGGCATTTTGGCAGAATATGTAAGTGCAAAAAGAAAATTTTGTAAAAAAAAAAATCTACTTTTGTAAACAAATAAAAATTAGCACATTTATATATATATATATATATATATATATATATATATATATATATATATATCAAGTTTATAACGTGGCAGAGAATCAAGTGCAAGTAGTCATTTGAAATAATATTGAAAACATGGGAAATTTTTAAAAAAATTTAATTTTTATAAAACAAAAATTTTGTGAAATGACTTTATGAACGGAAATTTAGTGAATGGGCTCATACTTCGTTTACTAAATTTAAATTTTCTGAAAGGGTCTATTTTATGAACTTTAATTTTTTGAAAGGCCCCATTTTATAATATTCAGTTTGGAGAAGGAAGGGGGGAGGGGTTTAAAGGGAATTTTTTTTATTTTGATCAACCCCTGAAATAAAAAAATGAATTCCCCCCCCCCGAAAATCCTATTTAAAAAAAAAAAAAAAAAAAAAAACAGAAAAATATTGATGTAACAATTTATAGAATACATAAACATTCCCATAAAGTAAATCTTCATCTGAACCTGAACAATCTATCATTCAAGTGTGCAGTTAAACTAAATATTAAGATAGAAATTAAAACAGATTGGATACTTTGTATAAATATCAAATAATTAGTTCATGTTCTAAAAGCATTTTTATTATCTCATGTTAATTAAACTTTAAAAAACAAATAAGATTATTTAAAATTAAAAATAATGGGTTTTCTTGAAAGTTAACCGTGAAAACAGAAATAAAAGCACAAACTTGTTTCAGAGAAATTTCCTCAATAAAGGTTTAATGCATATATACTACATTAAACTTTATTATAAATAAATTTCTTAGATATATAATAATATGACTGCATATTATAATGTCAATTAATATACCATGTTCTAAGATATAAATTTTTAAACATAAAAAGGTTTTGTTTCTTATATTGATCAAAATATTTAGCATTATTTCACAAAAATCTTAAATCTCTTTATATTTTGCAAGAATTTATTTATAAGCAAGATCTTTTATTAATAATAACTAAATTCTTTCTTATCAAAATAAATAATTATTATGTAATAAGTAAATCAATTTATTTTAAATAAAATATTTAACATTAAAAACAAGGACGTATTATATGTGAAAATTATTGTAGTTTAAAACGAAATTTAAGGAGCATATATTTCTTAATCTAGAAAAAAAAATTCTTAATCTAGATTTTTTGAACGAGGATTGTAGAAGTTTCTATTGAAAGATTTTAGCATAGTAAACTTAAATTTTCAAAATTCATACTTTATTATTATTATAATTATTATTAATTTAAATTTACCTCTTTTAAGACAATAGAAAACACCAATAGATATTTCAGAAAAGTACAAGTCTATCAAGTAAATAAATGCATTTTACTGTAGTAAGTTAAACTATAATACATATGAATATATTGTTTAGCACAAAAAGTTTATTATCTGATTTTAATGATTAAATAAAAATAACCCTAAAAATGTAAAAATGCGTACATTTCTTCAATAATAATTCACCTATGATTTAAAATTAAAACAAACTAAATTTTATTTGCATTAAATTATGAAAACAAAACTTTATTTGGCGAAATTTGACTTCGCCAATATTTACAAACTCAGAATATCACATTAAGCTCATAGTTAACTTTTTTACGTCTTTAAAACATATAAGCAGTTAAATATTAATAAGTAGCAGCATGCATTATCATATTTTCACATAAAGAGGAGGTATTTATCAAGAGATATATTAATTAAACAAAATATAACTTACATTCCATACTTCAGCGCCGGATCTCTGAATGCATTTGTCTCGACGAAAATTAACAGTCCAAATTTTCTTTCTGATCGCCTCTAAAAGAAATCCAAACATCCAAGGATTCTTTCTTGAATGAATACTGCAATTAATATCTTAACATCCATCTATATTTATTACTTTATACACAGAAAACAATAAATATCCTCTGACAGTGTAACGATAACAAGGGATCTAAACAAGCAAGCAGACGACAATGAAAGAAGTGTGCTTCCGCGGAAGTAAATAGTTCCACAATTAGAAAAAGCTATTCAGCTATTGATAACCTAATATTATATTTTCTTTTAAATTCGAAGCTAAATTTGTTTACTTATCTTTTATGAATGAATATATTTTATTTATGCGTTTGAAAATTACCATTTAAAAAGCATGCAATTTGGCGAACTTTGAAACGAAACGCGTAAAACGGCTCAGGGTTGCTTTTCTCTCCCACGCTCCCCACTTGAAGGAATTGGGGGAAAAGATGCCGGACGAGTCTGCTCGTATTATAGGTGCCTTAGATCAGATGCTTTCCTAATACCAGATCTCGTTTGTGACGTCACCAATTCTAGGAGCCGGCCCGGTGGAAAAAGGGAGAAACGATGACTTCTCCGAAGGCCCCGGTAATATGGACCATCGTATAGAACGGACCATGAGGAAATTTACATGTTCAATACTAGATGGTGAAACCATCTCATTGCCTTTAGTGAATGTTATTGTTATCCAAAGCAAGAAGTGACTTGTACATGCGTACCTGTATTTAAACGGTTATGAAATTGAGTTTTCTGTTTATATGATCATTGATGTAACAAGTATGTTAAAATGAAGTATTACTTTCTACTGTTACGTAATTGTAATATAATTTTCGCGTTAATAGTAGCAAATGTACTTATTTTCTGATCAATCTAGACATGTGTTTCATGGGCGCCAATTTGCATAGCGATATATGACTGGAAACAACGTTGCTCTGCTTATGCGTGTAATATGAACCATGCTCTGTTGTGTAATATGGACCTGTGGTCTTTGATAAAAACGGAGAGTTTTTGTTAATGCTCGGCGTACATATGTCGCACACCCAAATTCTTGAGGCTATAGAATAGGCCAGAGAAGTAGCGATAATCAAGCTATCACTTCCTTCGCATACTTACTCATTGAATATAACCTTTGGATTTCTCTTTTTTTTTTTTTTTCGTCCATTAAATATTTTTTTTTTTTTTTTTCCGTCCATTACTACTATTCCCAAGAGATGGACAAGTGTATGAGGGAACATGCTGGACAGTTCGTTTCATAATTCCAAGTGTGTCAACTGTTCGGGAAGGACCACTATGGACCACTTGGTCCATATTACACGAACGTATGTGTAATATGGACCACCGACACATGAACAAAATAATTATTTCCTTCAATTATTGAACAGGGGAGCAGCCCCGGCTCACCGCTCGAAGAGCGGTGTTGAGCTATGCTAGGACGAAACGAAAGAA
>OZ005655.1:222996586-223032586 GCA_963930645.1 Salticus scenicus | reverse complement strand
AAAAAAAACGAAAGAAAACGAAAGAAAAAAAAAAAAATTACAGAATTCATCGCCAGGCTTAGATCCTACCCGCGACAATGGGCGATTGATCTTTTGACTTTTCTTCCGAAGGCATCATAGTTGCTTGTTTGCAGGGGTGAATTTATTTTTGCTGCATTATTTGGTTTCAGGTTGACCTTTGCTGCCCTTCTGACGCTACAAGAGGGTAATGGGGTAGTGGGGAAAGTTAGCGTTTTGCTGGGTACCGAGAAGCACATTAGACAACTTGGAGAGTGGAAAAAAAGAAAAAAAGAAAAAAAAAAAAAAAAGAAAGGGAAATAAAATAAAAATTTAATGAAATAGATAGATAGAGAGAATTATTTAATTTATTTAAGTTAATTATTTAATTTATTTAAGTTAATTTTGGGACCATGATTAGTTGGTCGTTATTATTAGAAGAGTTACTTGGGAGACTTTTAATCTGTTCGATTGGATATATCCATTAAGAGGGAGTAGATGCTATTGAGTTTATGGATTAGGATTTTATTGGTTAGGATGTTTGGAAGCCAGTTTATTGGCCTAGGGGTTGGGTTTCTAAGATGGAAAACTTCTGTAAGGGGGCATGAGAAATAGTAGTGATCCAACGTTCCCTCCTCTCCACATGGACACAGGGATGAGCGCCGGCAATGAAATCTATTTAAGTAGGAGGGGAAAGGGCCATGGCCACTTAAAAAGGCTGAGATGGGTGGTGTTAGGGTCCAGGTGTTTGTGCTAACATTTGGGATAAGATTATAGGTATGCCTACCTTTTTCGGAGGTAGACCATAGGTCTTGCCATTTTTGCATGGTCAGATTTTTAATTTTCCTTTTGACAAAGGAGGGGGGGGGGCTGGGAGAGAGACGTCTATGACTTCCGACTCTGTTGCGGCCTTTGCAAGAGAATCAACTATTTCATTGCCGGCTACGCCCCTGTGGGCTGAAACGTGAGCCAGGGAGCAGTTACAGTTTAGGGTGCTAAGGGAGTTTTTTATTTCTATTACTTGAGGGTGTCTGCTCCTGTGTCGAGCTATGGCGAGCAGACCTGAGAGACTATCGCTGAAAATGCTTATATCTTGATGTTTTGCCTCTGAGATCCAGTTAATGCCTTTTTGTATTGCATATAATTCCGCTTGGAAAACAGAGTTGTAGTCTTCGAGTCTGCCCGCCCACTGATGGGTCACGACGCCTGAAGCTAGGACGCAGAAAGCTGCAGCCACTCCAGCATCCGTCTTAGAACCATCCGTGTAGACCGCCACAGGGACAGACGGGGAGAAGCTATTTTTAGAGCAGTTTGTAATGAGAGGAGCAACATCCTTACCGGGGTGGAGGGCCCAGCTGCAGGTAAGATGCTGGATTGGGGTGTTGGGAAAAATGGTTGAGCTAAGTTCTGGGTCTTTAAGTTGGAGAATTCTGGATTTTATGTTGATTTGTGATACCTGCAGATGGGCATGGGGAATCCCTGTGATGACGGTGATGGCATCAGTCGAAATGGTTTTATAGCCTCTTGCTATTTGTAAGAGGAACGGACGTTGGGCTGAGTTTAGTTGGGTTATTGCATCAGACCTTAGATGGCCGCCCCAGATGGATGCCCCATACGTGAGAATTTTGTCAATTATTGTGAGGTACCATGTTTTGAGGTGGAAGGTGGAAATACCCCACCTCTTGCCAACCATTTTTAAGGAGTTATGGTATATTTTTTGCGTTTTGATTTTTAAGTCTTTGACATGGGGCAACCAGTTGAGGCGTCGATCAAAAGTGACTCCTAGAATTTTGAGTTGTTCCACGTGGTTGACGCTGATGCCATCGATCCGCATCTTGGGATATCTTCTATTGCTGAGGGCTTTTGGAAAGGCTAATGTGAGTGCTTTTGTTTTTGAGGGGGATAATTTGAGATTAAGGTCTTGTAATAGACCACTAAAGAGGGAGAGGGCTACCTGAGCCTGGTCTTCCAAATCTTTCCTTATGCGGCCAGAGAGAATCATTCCTTCAATTATTAATACTTCCCAGAGTGCTTTACTAAGCTTGCAACTATACAAAAGCAACTATACTAAGCCATGCAACTATACAATTGTAATGAGCAGCCAACAAATTAAATCTTTTTATTTTAATAATTTTAGTTTTATGAGCATTCTTGCTTAGGGGTCCATATTACACGGATCTTCCCTATATTTGGGGAGAGAGCGAATAAACAGAAAAAATTGGTAAAAATATAGAAATTGATGTGTATTTTCCTACTAAAATTAACTGTCATTTTAAACCAAAATATATATACATATATTTTAAATTTCAGTGATTGAAAAATTTAATACAGTTGACTTTTGGTTAACTGGCATTCATCCAGTAACCGGAAAAATTCGAGAAGCCCTTTTTCCTCAATTTAAATAAACTGTTTTAAAAAAATTGCCAATATTTTAGGAAGCTGACTCTTTCATTTTAAAATAATCACAATGTCCGATTTATTATAAAACAAATGAATGTTCATATTTGTAAGAGCGAATATTAGAAATAAAGAATGTAAAAAACGGGCTCATATTCGGATGGTGTCTACCCCTAAGCGTAAGGGGCATTATTCGGTATTTTCAGAACAAATGAAATTATTCATGTGAAAAGAAGAGGAGGACGTGTAATCGAGGGCGGGAGGGGCGTTTTTGCGATATATATTCATATATTAACCGATGCCGAAGGAAGGGAAAAGGAAAAACTTTTTATTTGATCTACTTTTTCTGAAAAAAATTGCCTAACGTCCTAAAAAAAAAAAAAAAAAAAAAAAAAGACGGGGGAAATAAATAATAATATACCAAAAATGCAAGATACCGAAAAATTATTGAAAATTTTCGATGCACTTTATTTATATAATCAAAAATGGAATTTAAAACAAATGTTTTAAATCCGTATATGCATGACATGTATAAATTCTGACTTATATTATAAATTTGAACATTTAAAATTAAGAATAGTGCACATTCTTTGTTTCTTCTTTGTTTCTTTTTTTTTTTCATTCTTTTTTATTTAAAGAAATTCACCATTCAATCAAAAATGTCCTGTCATATTCAGTCAGAGTTAATTTTAAATTCTTGTAAAACATATAGCTTTCTTTAATGTATTTAAATATCGTCTGCATATATAGCTTGCAAATGTAATGCATATTTTTTTCAACTTCAATGGAAGAAAAATAGATATTCAAAAGCTCATGAAAGTAGGCTAAGTGTGCATAACAAAAAGTCAGTATCTAGATGCATCAATTTTTCAAAACACAAATGTTCCATTCGAAAAAAAAAAAAAAAAAAAGAATCTTATATTCCCATTCAATTTTGCATGTCGGTTAGTTGAAAAAGGCAAAACTAGATTTGATCGTTTATCTTGGTATGGATATTTTTCTTGCATTTGTAGAAACATGTATTTGAATAGAAATTTCATTTTATCAGATTTTAATATATTTACATAACTCTTGTGCTATTGTATTTTGACATCGCAGAAAAAGATTAAATTTCCGTCGGTATTTTTTAAGAATGAGATAATTATTAATGACTATTTTTTAAATATAAAAATATTTTATTCAAATGCTACAATAGCTTTGAACTATTATCATTTATTAATGATGCGTATATGTTTATTAAAAATAGATTACATCATAATATTTATATATATAAGTGTGTGATCAAATTAATAGTTTTTTAATTTTGACGTTTTTTCGATTATCTAAAAAAAAAAAAAAAAAATACTAGACGAAATGGCCTGAAACTCCATACATGCAAAGAACATTTGAAAACTCATATTTTCCCAAAGCTTTACAAATTAAGCTCGTTCACATAATGTTAAAAATTGTTGCAAAGTAAACTCGACGTTAGCGAGTGCAGTGGCTGCGGTACCCAAATAAAAGCTGTGAAAAACCCGCCTCTATTGTGCTTTCTTTAAAAATGTTATCTCTTTAGACCTGCTAACTATGCTAGTTTATCCGTAATGGTATTAAGCCCCGCCTTTTTTTCACACCATAATAATTGTAGAGCAATAGTCTTCTTATTTAATCATGAGAACATATTGCTGAATATTACTCTACAACTATTCTGGTGTGAAAAAAAGGCGGGGCCTAATACCATTACGGATAAACCAGCATAGTTAGCAGGTCTATCTCTTATGGTTTTAATATAAACAAGAATTAATTCTAGCCCTAAATGAACAATGAAGGAGAGGCTGGTAATGAATATGGTCCAAAAACTCCTACAGTTATTGCAAGTTTCCTCTACTATTCTACCCAAAGAATTCTCCATTAAAGTGACTTAACGATTACGGCTTTTAAAACAAGTCTTTCTCCTTTTTCTTGTAAAGGTCTAAATTAATGCAAGTTCATTTTACTACAGACTATAAGCTGCTCCAAAGAAGCATAATAGAATTCAACTATATTAAAGAAGGCCTCAACTGTTGCGCAGAAAAAGTGTCTCCATAGTAAACCAAATGAAGCTCGACTCTACGCTTTCAGACAGTTTCATTTGTGATTGATCTGTGTTCAACTGTTTCATCTATTTCATCTATTTCATGTATAATAACTGTAACCGTAATATGATTCTTTTGTATATATAAATCAAATGTTACTGTACTTCTAGTTAAAATGGCTCTGTCCTGATGATGCCCTGATGTTCAGGGCGAAAGGCCTTGCCACAATGTATTTTTAATGATTTTAATTAAATGTATCATTTTATATGTGTTTTACAGTGAAGTTTTTTTTTATAAAAATTGTGGTTTTCTACAAATACGCTTGTGGTTATGATGTCTCTATATAAGATATAATTTTATATAAAACAAGAAAGAAATGTCCTACTGTTTACTTAGATTATAAGATACTTTCTAACTATATTTACTACTGCACCGTTTGAACTTCATTCTGACATAATTCTGGAATTCAAAATTAGAAAGAAATCTCCTACTGTTCGCATATATTATAAGATACTTTCTAACTATATTTACTACTGCACCGTTTGAACTTCATTCTGACATAATTCTGGAATTCAAAATTAGAAAGAAATCTCCTACTGTTCGCATATATTATAAGATACTTTCTAACTATATTTACTACTGCACCGTTTGAACTTCATTCTGATATAACTCTGGAATTCAAAACAAGAAAGAAATCTCTTACTGTTCCCATAGATTATAATATACTTTCTAATTATATTTACTATTACAGGGTGTCGACAGTCGAAACTTTTTCTCTAATTCTTCCACCAATATATTTATATAAAAATATTTTACTTAATTAATTTTGCAAAGTTACTACTAAAAATTCAGAAAGAAAAATACTGGTGGAAGAAACAGGAAAAAAATTTCAACTGTCGACACGCTGTATTACATCGTTTGAGTTTCATTCTGACATAACTCTAGAAAGCAAAACGAGAAAGAAATCTCTTACTGTTCGCATAGATTATAAGATATTTTCTAAATATATTTACTATTACATCGTTAGAACTTCATTCTGACATAACTCTGAATGCAAAACGAGAAAGAAATATTTACTGTTCGCATACATTATAAGATATTTTCTAACTATATTTACTATTACATCGTTTGAATTTCATTCTGACATAACTCTGTAATGCAAAACGAGAAAGAAATATTTACCGTTCGCATACGTTATAAGATACTTTCTAACTATATTTAATATTAAATCGTCTGAACTTCATTCTGACATAACTCTGGAATGCAAAACGAAAAAGAAATGTCTTACTGTTCGCATAGATTAAAAGATACTTTCTAACTATACTTACTATTACATCGCTTGAACTTCATTCTGACATAACTCTGGAATGAAAAACGAGAAAGAAATAGTTACCGTTCGCATACATTATAAGATACTTTCTAACTACATTTACTATTACATCGTTTGAATTTCATTCTGACATAACTCTGGAATGCAAAACGAGAAAGAAATCTCTTAGTGTTCTCATACATTATAAGATACTTTCTAACTATATTTACTATTACATCGTTTGAACTTCATTCTGACATAACTCTGGAATGCAAAACGAGAAAGAAATCTCTTAGTGTTCTCATACATTATAAGATACTTTCTAACTATATTTACTATTACATCGTTTGAACTTCATTCTGACATAACTCTGGAATGCAAAACGAGAAAGAAATCTCTTAGTGTTCTCATACATTATAAGATACTTTCTAACTATATTTACTATTACATCGTTTGAACTTCATTCTGACATAACTCTGGAATGCAAAACGAGAAAGAAATATTTACCGTTCGCATACATTATAAGATACTTTCTAACTACATTTACTATTACATCGTTTGAACTTCATTCTGACATAACTCTGGAATGCAAAACGAGAAAGAAATCTCTTAGTGTTCTCATACATTATAAGATACTTTCTAACTATATTTACTATTACATCGTTTGAACTTCATTCTGACATAACTCTGGAATGCAAAACGAGAAAGAAATAGTTACCGTTCGCATACATTATAAGATACTTTCTAACTACATTTACTATTACATCGTTTGAACTTCATTCTGACATAACTCTGGAATGCAAAACGAGAAAGAAATCTCTTAGTGTTCTCATACATTATAAGATACTTTCTAACTATATTTACTATTACATCGTTTGAACTTCATTCTGACATAACTCTGGAATGCAAAACGAGAAAGAAATCTCTTAGTGTTCTCATACATTATAAGATACTTTCTAACTACATTTACTATTACATCGTTTGAACTTCATTCTGACATAACTCTGGAATGCAAAACGAGAAAGAAATAGTTACCGTTCGCATACATTATAAGATACTTTCTAACTATATTTACTATTACATCGTTTGAACTTCATTCAGACATGACTCTGGAATGCAAAATGAGAAAGAAGTATGAAACGAGAAGTATCTACGAAAAAGAAGTACTGCTGTTCACATAGATTATAAGATACTTTTTAACTCTATTTATCTATAACATCGTCCAGACTTCAGTATATTTTACCTCCTTGGTGAGACCTTAAAATCGATTTTGTTTTTAATTATGTAAAAAGAAACATCCTAAAAACTAATTTACAGATTAGCTTCAAAAGAGAAATTATTAAATAATTTTCCTAATGTATTTTAAAATACGCATCTAATAATCTCATAATATATATGAGATTATACTATCATAATATATATGAAAATTTTGCATGTGGTTCTGTAAACCAATCCTAATGCTAATCCAACCATTTTCTATAAAAAACATAGTTTTTCAATTAGATATCTTAATCTCGTTTTGTTTTGTGCAGTATAAAATATTAAAATAAGCTTTTAGAAAATACAGCTCATAGCTCATAATACAACCGAATTCTTTTGTAAATTTCTGTTCACAAAGAAGAGGTCAGTGATACAGAAAGGAAAATGCGAAGAAACTAGAGGATAGATGAGCTGAAGTCATGCATAAACAACTTACAACTTTGTTGCAAAATGCTAAAACTGCGTGAATGAAAAATTCCGAAATACTTATATTCTTTTCAAGTATGCAATTTTATTATTATTATTATTATTATTATTATTATGTATGTGTGTTTTCTGACAGCTGACTAGAGTAATAGACTCACAGAAGACATGTTCTTTAAAGAAATTTGTAAACAGAAGTTGAAAGTCTACAGTTAACATAGCTGCCAACTTGTACGATTTATTGCTACTGGAAACTTTTAATAAAAATTTTTAATAAGTTTTTTAGCAGTTTTCTGTAATTAAGCCCATGATGAAATTTTTTGCAAAGAAATACCGGTGTTGATAAACCGTATAAGTTAACACCTATGAATTAAGCAGCAGCAAATCGCGTGCTTTTGTTTGCTAAAGCTTTAATTGCTGTTAAAGTTGATGACCATTTAAAAGCTTGAAGATTGTTAATTCTCTCCAATAACAGAAAATAGTTTTTTGAAAATTTCTAGAATATTTGAATTTCTTTTTAAGTAAAAATTATTTCGAGTCTTTAATAAAGGTGTACGTTTCTCTGCTTATTCTAAGTTGTAAAAAGAGAAATACTTCAATTAGAGGTATGGCAAAAAATGTAACACAATTTTGTATTCTATAAAAATTATCTTCAGGTTTATTATTATTATTATTATCATTATCATTACTATTATTACTATTATTTATTTATTTATTTCATATTTCTTAATATTCAATTAAAGTTTTTCGAGAAAGGCTAAAAACTACACCATTTAATTACTATATATGACGGCTAATAAGTACCTTTGCTTATCAGTTACTTGTTTTAAGAGGCATGTTATAATTAATAACATATATAGACTATAGTAAACATAGTAATTACATAAAAAGATTTATAATATCTATAACAGTTTAACGCAAATATTTTATACATGTCAGAAATTTAAATATGCAGTTTCTATCAATTTTACAACTACAGCTATACCTAAATACTTAAAACACCCAACATATAATTATTTACAGTTTAAGTTTAAAAACTTTAAGTATAAAAGAAATATTAATTTTTCGCCTAAAGATCGTCTAAATGAACTTATTTAAAGATAATAATTCAGTCGCTATTAATAATTTTGTGTTTGCATTTAATTTTCTCAGGGAGTTAAAAAAAATAATAATAATCATAAATTTTTAACAATCGTTTCTCAAATCATTCTGAGCATCATTAGAAGTCATATATCTTTTCTAATTGCATATTTAATTACAGGCTGATGCCGATGGATATTTCAAAACTTCGATGAAGTTTGTAATAAGGGCCAATGACTTTTGCTCAAAGAAAATGGTGCTTTAAATAATGACTGTTTATTCTTTAATTACTCTTTAAGTTTCTTGCTGGAAGATTGATTGTTTTTTTTTTTTTTTTTTTTTTTTTCGCTAATGGAAATTAATAATAATTTATTATTTGAGCAGAATACCATTAGGAATATGTCATTATTAATCAGTCATAGAAATGTTTTTAATTGCATTTTTTATTTTCTTTTATGTACAAGAAGAATGTATTGTATTCTGGAAAATTTTCGACTTACAGTTTTCTACGACTTGACCGATTTTAGAAAAGTCTGTCTGTGCATGTGTTATGTCTGTGCGTTATTAAAATTTTGTGAGCGGTGTATCTCACGAAATAATCAATGGGATTTCATAAAACTTTATATATGGTTGGACCTTTACATGTAAAATGATGCTGATTAGGTTTTGATGTATATCTCTCAGCAAGCACCGTTGCTATGCTATAATGTCCTTCATTTATGGGAAAGATACACTGAGAAAAAAAAAGTATACCTCCTTCATCTAGAACGAATAAGTGGTCATTTTCTAAATCCCTAAACAAAATATATAGTTTTCCGAGCTATGCGTATAAGGCTGAATAGATGAAATGATCGAGAATTTCCAATCTATACATTTCTAGATGGTGAAACAATATTCTGTATCATTTGTATTGCGATAAATTCTCGCTTGATTTTCTAGAAATGGGTCATAAACCAAGATTATAGTTGCTAAAACATGCCTCTTGTATTCACATTTATTTGCTGAGATTTTTAAATAAGTTTGACATCTATAGTATAGACAAACGCTCTGCGATTCTAATAGGGGCTTCTAAAACTCGCTTTCAAAGGGGACTAGAATTTATGAGGATGACATGAAACTATTTTTACTGGAGCCACAATCTAGACTCTAGGTGTCAGTTACAGAATTTTTTCTCAGTGTAAATCTCAGCTTCTATATTGTGTGCATAAAACTATGATATATGAAATATTCATTATGGAATTTTTTTCTGTTTCGATATCGGTGCATATTAGCCGATAAGTGACGCTGCTAGGCTGCATCTTTCTCCATTTGTAATAAGGCTATACTCATCTTCTATAGCGTATAAATACATCAAATTTGGTATGTAAGATGGCATTATGAAAATCAAAACTGATTCAACTTGGATGCATATCGGCCAATAAGAGATGCTGTTAGACTGTATCTTTTCCTGTTTATGGGAAGGTTATATTTCAGCTTTTATAGTTTCTAAATACCCTAAATTTGATATATAAGATATCCATGGTGTCGTTGAAATCTATAACATCGCAGGAAATTACTTTTTACTTTATTTACTTAATATAACAACCAAATTGTATCCTTGTTACTCAAGATAAACTTAAGGTTTCTTTACAAATAATTTGAATGATTTACGTCAATTTAGTTCCTGTGGAACGAACATGTTTGATTTCTATGATTGAAGGGGTCGAGGCGAGAAAGTTCCAAACCACATTTTAGGTGAATTAAATCGAACATTGTAATATATTGCTCACTATTGTTGCAAATTATATTATCCTACATGTTATGGGCTTTTAATGGCTTTAGCCACTTGTTAAGGATCCTTCAGAGACTGGCAACTTAAGAAACTGCAAGTCGGCTCTATTGATATTTCTTTGATCTGCTTTAGGAGATCGACGCTCGCTGCCGCTCGCTGCAGTCGAAGCTCCCAAACCTCCTAGTGCGATAATTGCATGAGAAGGGGGTCCCTTTTGTAAAAGAGCAATAAAAAGTAATGTCCTTCATTGTAAATGTGTGCAAAATGTCAAGGGTCGCTTTCGGACAATGGATAATTTATGAGTTTTGACGCGCTGCATGTTGCTAGTATCTGAAGGAAGCTTTAGACGGAAGGAGGCAGCTCAAGCTTTAGCCAGAGGCAACCTAAATGACAGGTTTCGTTACTGATCATACGTTAAGTTGCCTTCAAACTCTGGCAACGATGCAGAGCGTCAAAAGTCATAAATTATCGATTGTCCGAAAGTGACCCTTGAAATTTTGCGCATGTTTACAATGAAGGACATTACTTTTTATTGCTCTTTTACAAAAGATACCCAGCCCTCATTCAATTATCGCTCTAGGGGGTTTGTGAGCCACGACTCCAGTGAGCGTCGACTCTCAAATACCACATCAAAGGAATAACAAAAGAGACCGCGCTGACGCTTTGCAAGTTGCCAGAGTTTAGGCAGCTTTACTTACGTCTCATTACTGATGTGCCAGTCCTATGAATGGGTACTCCCCCTCCCCCTGACTGAACCTGTGTATAAGAAAAGAAAAGCATGTGACACGTCATCTTGTCTAATGCGGCATCTTACTCAAATTTATCTTATAACTTTCATAAATTGAAGTACGTTCAGAATATTTTATGAGTACCTATACACAAACTAGTACTGATATTTAAACCATTTTCCATAAAAATAATGCTTATAGTGAACCAAAATAATGTATATCAAATTCAAAGCTTCATAAAAATAGTTACAGAAATAGCAACGCGGAGAAATAGACGAACCAAATTCATAACTGTGTACGAATGTACTCTGTATTTTAAAACTGATGCTTATTAACTGCTAACAATTTGTTCCAATGAAATACACAATACTAGGTTAAAAAAAAAATATTATATATATTAAGAGTAATCCTCGATAACACAATAGTCTTTTTTTATTTTTTTTTTATTTTTTTTTTTATTTTTTTAACCACCAGAGAAGAACGATTTTTCCTGTAAAATAATAATGTAGAAGAATATAATTAATATAACTAATAATTAGATAATTAACCCTTATCGGTCGGCATATTTCCTTATTTTAAACAGTAAGCCCGCCTTCTGGCGTTCCTTTGAGTATTAAGGCAAACTGGGGAGCCTTGACCTCATTTTCAGAAGAAAAAAAATTATAAATTTTATTTTAACACTAAAAATTTAATATCGTAGAACATACTGAATGAATTTTTATTGGCAATAAGGATATAATTGTGAAAATATAAATAATGCATTTTTTCTTCTCTAATTTTATTGAATTTTAAAACATAGTCAAGTGGGCCAAGCCTTTATAAGGGAGACTTGGTCCATGGTATGGGAGGCTTGGCTCACACAATAATGTATAATTTTAAGGTGCACAATAATAATCTTTTTTAGTAATTTTGAAAGCATTAAGTGTAAACTTTTTAATATTATAATTGTACACTCTAAAATCATTTGAATATTATGTATGTATTCGAATATTATATTTGAGTAATACATTTATAGTATTAGCTGTGATAAAAATTAGAAAATAAATAATTTAATTATAAAATTATCCATACAAATAAAGTAAACAGGTCTTTTTATTTAAGTTAAATACATTTTATTAAGTTTGTATATACATTAAATGCACTAAACGTATCAGCCGTAGTTTGAACTTATAAATTTCTCTTAACGGCATGAACTTGGGAGAAATCAAAATTAAACTGCATTTTCATAACTACTCAAGACACAGGTCATGGAAATTTAATCATATCTGTTAACTGCACAACAAACGGATAAATCTTCCTTTTCAGGATATATAAAATTACATGTTTATTCGCATCACATTATATGAAGGTAACTTCATACTCATCATTTACAATTTCACGTGTCGTCCAGCCATCAAAATAACACAAATCTTTCTTTTTTGCAAATTTTACTACAAAGTCATCATTATAAACTTGCACTTTAATCTTTTCTGAGAGATAACTCCTGATGTCTATGCATAAGTCCACGCCGCCAATCATGAGAAGCTATTATACCTCGAATCCATTTGCATGGGATTTGTTTATTGATTGCAACTACAAACTCATATATACAAACTGCTAGTATTCTTTGGAGATAATCCACAATGCACAGTTTGGATTCTATTATTATATATTCAAGCAAAAGCTTTTCTTCTTCCTCGTCAGTAAACAATTGCCTAGTTTTGTAATTAGGATGTATATCTACATCTTCTCTGTTTTTACTCAACTTGTATTTTTTTACGTGCTTCTCAAAAGTTAATTGCACAATACCATAATCAACAGCTGTGCTATAAACTCTAAAATCTTCATCAGTAACTTTCTTCACTGCTACTTTCATAACTTCTGTGGCATGTATAGATTTCAGTATAGATTTTCAAAAGTATTTAACTAAGGAAGCCTTGGCCCACTGGCCAATCCTCCCTTACAGAGAGTGGGCCAAGCTTCCCTAACTAGCCATTTTGTAAAGAATGGCACATGGTAATTTTAAGTTAATTTCATTGCACAAACTTTACAACTTAAATAAAACCTCAATATAACAGTACTTATAAAATCGCACTTACTTAAACTTCATTCAGTTGGTTTGTATGAAAAAATCTTACAAATTATATTTAAAAAATTTACTTTTTGGATTGAAAAACTATCTTTTTTGATTTTCTTCACACTGCTAATAAGTAGCTCAATAAAACTAAGGTAGATGTCCGATTACAGCAGTAGCTTTGACTACCATCTAGTGAGAAAATGCGAAAATATTTTTAAATACGAAAATTGAAGGGTGGGCCAAGCCTCCCTTATGGCCAAGGCTCCCCAGTTTCCTCTACTCATGTTAGAGGAATTACATTTTCATCTTCAGCAGAACGCCTAATGGCGGGACTCGACTTTTTAATGCCGCCGTAGAAGCGCGTTGCTCTCCTAAGGATTCAGACAGTCACTCAAATTGTCAGCATTTTGTTACAAGATTAAATATTATTACATCATTTACTGTAAATACCAAGAATAGGGGTTCTTAAAACAATATTTTGCTGTCAAATTATAACAAAAATAGTAAGAAATTTAAATGAAGATGTAAATACTTTACAGTAAATTTTATAATAATTTCTGTTATTTCATACAATATAAAAGATTTATGATGATTTGAAAATAAATTATTCTTCAAATAGCGAGAGTTACAGTTAACAAATTTATTAAACAAACTGAAACAACACGTAAAATAAATCAATACATGCATAAATCAATTATTGATATTTTGTGCAAATAAAGGCAATTAAAATTAGTTGCAAAGTCATTACAAAAGTTTCTACGAGAAAGAATGTTGGGTGTAATTAAAATACTCGAATAATCATCTCTTTTCTTGGAAGTAGTTTGTATTTGCTCCACTTTCTGAGAGACTTGAAGAAACGAATGAAATTAGTCTTAATGAATTCTAGAATGAAATTAAGTTATTTCTTATTGGATGATGTTTTATTTGTTTATGTTTTATTTTGACATATAACTTAGAGATCTATAGTTACAATGGCTTTTTGTTTCGAATGATCCATGTTGCATAAATTAAGTGCATAACAACGTAAACAGTTTCTTATACACATACGTGATCTTGAATTAACATCCATGCATTACTGGGATTCGAACCTAGAATCTTCTACAGCAGAAATCAGCTCTTTGGCCAACTGAACCAGCAGGCTAGAGTGCTTTATTATTTAACCCCTTACCTGCCGAGGAAAATTTGCAAGATTCGCTTTAAAGTGCCACCGTTCCTTTTCAACTCTCAAATAAGCAAATCTTTCAAAAAAACAGTAAAGATCACTTTCAAGTTTATTTATTGCACTGTTAAACGTGTCAGTAATTCCACTGATAGCAGTACAGTACAATGTTTACGTGTGTTTGGGAAGGCCGATTGACTGCTCAAGGGTCCTAGGCCTGAGGGGGAGTACCTTCCGTGAAGGTATTTCTTAGGGGGTCCTAGCTCGTATTTAAAGCAGTGGAGTACAAAGGATTGCACTTCGGAAGAACGTATATATACGCCCGGGGTAGTTAAGGGGTTAATTTTTATTTTTTAAGGAAATGCTATTCTTTATACTATATGAAATTTTCTAATATTTAATCAGTTTAATATCAATTAAATAAATTCTACTATATTAATATTTTTTTTATTACTTTCTTCTATATTCAATAGAAGAAAATATTGGATTCGTAAAAAATTTCGACCTCGGGTTTTTGATGGATTTACACGTTTTGAGAACTGTAGAACACGATTTGATCATTTTTTAGAAAATGTTTGTCTGTCTGTGTGTGTGACTGTGACAAAATTTTGTGGCAACTGTATCTCAGAAACTACTGCACAGAATTTCATACAACTTAATATGTAACTACATACCAATGTTACACCTTGACAAGTTATGTCAAGTTACACCATGACATAAATTAGTACCTATCAACTTTTGGTAAAAATTTTCTTACAGGTTGCGTTGCCATCCCGCTTTTTCTAAATTTTTAACATGGTGGTCAAGGACAAAATTTTGTATAAATGTGCATAAAAAGAATTATTTTTTAATAATTATTATGAAATTTACAAGAATTATTTATGATAGAGATAGTCAACTGGGAAATTTTTTTTTGTATATGTAGGAGCATCGCCTCCCCCCTCGAGGGGAATAAATTTTCATGATAGGTATCATCTTTCAAAAGAGCTCGCCAATACCTTTAAAATGAAATGAATGGTTGAACCATCGATCTGCGATAATTTAAAATAAGGTTATCGATTATTTTTTCATTTTTAACAATATATATATATATATATATATATATATATATATATATATATATATATTTATATTTATTTATGTAATATTGAGAATAAAATGAACTTTTTTTTAAATATTTAGTGTTATTCTACTTCTCTAATATGGAAATCGTACTGCATTATCATGAAAGATAATTTTTTTAAATATACATTTTAATAAATTATTTTTACTGAGTGAATTTGCATAGGAAAATATGGAAGAAAGTCATGTGGTGGCCACAACATTCTAGTTTTTTCTAAGGTAATTGATAGATTATTACGAAAAATCAGAAACTGTTTATTAACTACGCCCCTCTTGTTTCAAATAAGGTAAATTTAAAGTAACTTACATTTGAGGCATCTGGAGGAGCATTAGCCCTATGCTTTCGCTCGGCCGCCGCCGTTTACGTTCTGATTGGTTGATTGGTCGTTAGTTTTCGTGAAGAACGGAGGCCTAGCGATCACTGCGCTAAATTTCTTTGGAAAAGGAAACGCATAAATAAATTATTTCTTTAATTGGAGTAATTTCTTATAAATATTTCGTATTTTATCCTCTTGTGAATTTTTATAAATACTTTTCATTAGTTTATTAGCAGTTGATCGAAAAATCTATAGATAATATCTAAAATAATGCAATATCTAATAAATTTGTAAGCTACAATTGGATACTAAACACCACTGAGCTTCTTTCATATAAACATATAATTAAAATATGCATAACATAAAATAATCTATAAAAAAAAATTATGTAACTTAAAAAAAAAGTCATAAAATTATCTGAATCAATTTAGATTGTATATACAGTCAAATCTGTCTAAAACGGAACAGAATAGGACTATTAAAACTTTCCGTTTTAGACAGATTTCCGTTTTATGCAGATTTTCCATGTAACTGCCGTAAATTTACCGTGTCTAACCGAAAATTGACTTTCTGAAGAAATTCTTAATTTTTAAATCATCAAATTACTACTAAATTAAATTCTAATTATACAAAAAATAAAATTTATGAAAGTCTTTATCTCGTATACTATTTTATCATTTATATATGCATTATTTAATTTCATAGCTGCTTAATTATTGAGTATTGAAACATAAAAAATTTCAAAGAGAATGATTTGAGACCCTTTTCCCTGTAGTTCTGCCCAAAATATAATGTTAAATAAAATTATCCATTTTAAAGACATTAATTTCTTATTTTTTCACAAACAGAAAACTTAAAAATTTATTTTTATGTCAACAAATTTCGAGACGTGAAAAAAAATTATAATCCAATGTTATCTCTAAAACTCGCGTAATGCATATGATAAAAAATTATACTAAGTAAATAAACACTTACTAAGGTAGCAGATGAATTTTTTTACAATTCTTGAATTATCCATTCTTTATTCACAAATTTTCTACTATCAACACTTGGTTTAATTATCTTTTGAATTTAGAATTTACATTTTAAATTTTATCATTTTAAAGAATTAAAGTTCAAGTCCTTCATTTACACAGCATTACTAAAATAATCTTTTATCGATGTCTCATGTCTGTTTTGCATGTCCTTTTAAAATAGAGTTTTCAACTTCATATTCTATTTCTTTTAACATTGTAATCAGTTTACCGTTATTCTTTTCAACAGCAAAAGTTTGTAAATATTGTACGTGAGTTAGAGCATCGTTATAGGTTTGAACAGGATTATTATTTGTAAATTCATCTTCCTTTTCCTCCTCTTCATCTCCATCACTTTCCAAATTATTATACTGTGATATCAATTCATCCACTGATGTAATTCCAGCTTCGGTGCTTAATTTTTCATCCATATTTATATATTCCTCTGCTGATACTTCCGCAAAGCTTGCCCCACTGAAAATATCTTGAAATTCTGAAAAATTGTTATCTGAATTATTATCAATGGATGAAGTGTTGAGAATAAACCCCGCCTTATTAAAGCACTTGGAAATTGTTGAGGGCAAAATTTCTTTTGACGCCTTCGCTATCCAACTTATTGCATCCAAAACTGTAAGTTTTTTTATTGTCTGATGCACTTTTGCTAGCATCAATACGGGACATTAACGATTTCATTAAATGCGGACGATACTTCATTTTTAGTGTGTAAATAACGCCTTGATCTAACGGTTGCGTCTTTGCTGTTGAATTAGATGGTAACCATTCAATTTTTACGTTAGATAACTCGATATCAGGATGACAACGTGCGTTATCTAAAAATAGAAGCATCATTCTATTTTTTTGCTTCATTTTGTTATTAAAACTATGAAGCCATTCTTCCATGATTTTGGCTGTCATCCACGCTTTTCCATTGGATTTCCAGACTACCGGCAGATCTCTTACATTTAAATTTTTAAAGCAACTTGGCTTAGCAGCTTTTCCTATTACAAGTGGTGTTTCCACTTCCCCAGTTGCACTACAGCATAAAAACACAGCCAGTCTTTCTTTTGACAGCTTGCCTCCAACACATTTTTCATTTGCCATTGCTAAAGTTTTGGTCGGAAGGGCTCAGAAAAACAAGCCTGTCTCATCCCCGTTAAAAATATCCTGGGGTGCATAATCTTTAGTTAACAATTTTAATTTTTCTGTCCATTCGTCCACTGTTTTACAATCAACATCCTTTGCTTCCCCGTTCAAAGTTTTCCTGGAAATGTTATTCCTTGTTTTAAAGCTTATTAGCCAGCCATTCGAAGCCTTGAAAGATGCATTTCCTAACTTTTCAGAAATTTCTTTTGCCTTTGCTTGCAAAATTGGACCAGAAATAGGCAGATTCCTTGCTCTGGCATCCACAAACCAAGTCCACACTATCGTATCAATATCTTCATTTTCTACTTTTCTCCTTCTCTTTTCAAAATTCGCTCCTTTTGAAAACTGATCCTTCAATTCTTTTTTCCTTTTTAGCGTATCATAAATTTGTGTTTTGCCACATTTGAATAAATTGCATAATTCCTTTACACTCACATTTTTATCCTTCAAATCAATAATTTCAATTTTTTGTTTAAAAGTAAGCGTATTATGAGATCGTGTAGCCATACTTATTTAACCTACAAACAGGAGACAAACTAACATTAGTGACTAACATCGAGTTTTTTTTTTTTTTTTTCCTTATCTCTTTGTATGAGTGAATTGTATTGATTGGTCAAATGGGAGGGCCACGAGGGTAGAATGTGTACCAAGGCCAGTCACCCTATCTAGGGGGAAGAAATCTTCGTCTTTCACCTTCCTTCAATTCGTGGAAAGCCTCAGATAGTGAGAACAAATTCGTTTTGCATGTTTCAAGGGAAAAGTGAAAGGAGACATTTCCGTTTTACAGTAATTTGGGGCTGAAATTTCTGTTCCGTTTCCGCGTTAGACAGATTCCGTTTTAGTAGTATAAGGTTCCCATAGACTTTTGAAGGGACTGAAAAAATTTTCCGTTTTACGCAGGTTTTTCCGGTTTACACAGATTCCGGTTTAGGCAGATTTGACTGTAGTATTAATAGAGTTCTTCAGACGTACTTAAATTCTAAAGAATTTCGTTATTACTCTAATTGGAATATAATGAATCCAATTCCATTATGTTCAAATTGAAAAATTTGGAGTAATTAAGCTGTAATTAACTTCCGATCATGTTCTATTCCTTTTGAAAGAAGAATTATGCGATAGGGATACGATATTTCGTTAACAAAAATAATTTCTTATTGTCATTGGTGTGGTTTAAATTCTTGTGAATTGTTGTGCATCTTTTTTTGTTCATTAGCGTACTATCCGTTGACCTTTGTTTATAACATCCTAAATGAGCTGATTACCAAAGTGTAACTTCTTAAACCACCATTGGGCTGGGCAAATATACCATTGAATACTCTGTATATTGGGATTGTTAAAATATCCATAGAATGAAACAAAATTTTCTAAAAATGTGCAACCTGAATATTTTTAAAGTAATTTAAAATTACCTGAAATTTTTTTATTCTGTGTGGTGTTAATAAAATATTATTGGAACTATTCAATTTGTAACTGAAAGGCATACTAATATGTATATACAGTATATAAAAGAGAGTGTACTTTTTACTGTCCAGAATGTTTTATTTTTTCGAAGGAAACACCATGCTGTAGTAATAAGATATTTCATTAACATAAATATTTTTTTATAGTTCATCGATATTGTTTACATATTGTTTACTATTTTGTAAATTGTTATGTATCTTTTCTTTTTCATTATTGTATTATCTATTCATCAAACATCCATAACATCTTAAGTGAAGTTATTTCTAATTCAATTACTTAAGTTACCATTGGGCAACGATATCACTGAATATCTTGTACATAGAGAATGTTTAAATATGCATAAAATAAAATAAAACTTTCTAAAACATTTGTAACCTGAAAAAAAAAAAATTTAGAGTTATTTAAAAATTACCTGAAGAAATTTTAATTTTATATGTTATTAATACAATTTCTTGGAACAATTTAAATTCTATTCCAGAAATGATATAAGGGTATATTCATATAAATGCGTATCTATATATTAATTTGAAACATGTTTTTGTCTGTCTCCACTATATTGAGAGAACTACTTGGTGTAAAAATTTGGTTGGGGTGTCTAAAGAAAGGTCTTGGTCTGTAGATGTGCTATGAGAAGAGAAAAATAAAAAAAAGTCGAATGGTTTCCCCCCTGGGAGGAAACGGGTGGGAAACCGTTTCCCACCCGTTTCGGGTTAAAAACACGTTTACGAGCTTAACTAAGCTCCAAATTACTTCAAGGTGAAGAAATTGTATATATGGGGACTAGAGTCGAATACTAAAAAATCACTTTCTGCGAATTTGGAATTTTCGATTTTAAAGGGGGGAAAAGTAGATTTGGAGGGGGGGAAGGGGGGAAATTAGTTTGAGAGGGAAATCCGTTCTAGACCCACGCATGTAGCACCTCATTTTAAAGGTCTGGAAATTTCATGTCGAATGGGGATGTTTGTATACAATATAGTGCGACCCCTGGTGGTGAAAAATGGAACTAGGTGATTTTGCTGTTGACCCTATCATGTTACATCTTATTTTAAAGTTCTTGGTATTTCCTGACCGTTGGTGATGTTCGTACAGAACACACTGCGCCCCCTGGCGGTGGAAAGTGCAACTAAAGGATTTTGCAGTTGACACCAGCATGTGACACCTTATTTGAAAGGTCTTGGAAATACAAGGCGATTGGTGATAGAGGTCTTGAAATTTCATGTTGATTGGGGATGTTTGTGTACAATATAGTGCGCCCCCTGGTGGTGAAAAATGGAACTAGGTGATTTTGTAGTAGACCCTATCATGTTACATCTTATTTTAAAGGTCTTGGTATTTCCTTACCGTTGGTGTTGTTCGTATAGGACACGCTGTGCCCTCTGGCGGTGGAAAGTGCAACTAAAGGATTTTGCAGTTAACACCACCAGTGACACCTTATTTGAATTGTCTTGGAAATTCAAGGCGATTGGTGATGTTCGTATACAACATACTGCACCCCCTGGTGGAGGAAAGTGGATTTTGCAACGCGTGTGTAGCATGCATGCCTGCTATACAGTGCAGCAGCCACAGGCAGAGGTAACATGAGTCAGAGATTTGCTCGGTTCAAGGTTCATTTTTGAGAATTTTTTCATGTTAGTAGCGGCCTGTATATACGCTGCCGCAGGCACCGGGTCACGAGCCCGAGTTTCGTTCTGTTTGAAGTTTTTTTTTTTTTTTTTTTTTTTTTTTTTTTTTTTTTTTTTTAATTTGTTACAGATTTTTTTTTTTTCTTTTGTGATGCTTTCATTTAAAAAT
The DNA here is from genome assembly GCA_963930645.1 of Salticus scenicus. Lineage (NCBI taxonomy): Eukaryota > Metazoa > Arthropoda > Arachnida > Araneae > Salticidae > Salticus > Salticus scenicus. The sequence continues at coordinate 223,011,505 of OZ005655.1, read as the reverse complement.
AGAAATTCAAACAAAATCGAGTTAAAGATGTAAAACCATACAAATTTAAGGTTCATTTAAGGTTATTATCATGGGCCCGGGCATTGCCGGGCGAGTTCGGTTGGTTCCAGGTTAATTTTTTGGAAATTTTTTATGTTATTAGCGGCCCGCGTATGGCGCTGCCGCAGGCCCCGGGGTCACAAGGCAGAGTTCCGTTCTGTTCGAGGTAATTTTTTTCGTGATGCTTTCATTAAAAAACAGAAATTCAAACTAAATGGAGTTAAAGGTATAAAATCATACAAATTTAAGGTTCATTTAAGATATCATGGGCCCGGGCAACACCGGGCGGGTTCGTTCGGTTCCAGGTTAATTTTTGGGATTATTTTTATGTTATTAGCCACCGGCGTATGCACTGCCGAAGGCACTAGGGTCACAAGGCAGAGTTTCGTTCAGTTCGAGGTAATTTTTTTGTTACAGCTGATTATTTTTTCACAATGCTTTTATTTAAAAATAGAAATTCAAACAAAATCGAGTTAAAGATGTAAAACCATACTTATTTAAGGTTCATTTAAGGTTATTACCATGGGCCCGGGAAACGCCGGACGAGTCAGCTAACATGTAGTCTTAGTATTAAACGAAATAGAAAATAAAAGATAGCAACTGTTTATTTGGAGTCAGTTTGACGTCACATTGACTGTATTTTGTAGAAAGTGATGTCATATATAGTATTTCTATTTATAAGCATTTTTCTTTCTTTTTTTTAAGTGAAATGTCGTAAATTATATTAGATGTTTTAGCTTGAAATACATTTAAATAATGATGCGACGTTTTTTGAAACATTACGGTCAATAAAATGATCGTCGAATTCGACGGGTTCCAGCTAGTAAAATAATTAAAAGAAAGTATACATTTATCTATTGAGATCATTTTATTTCATTGTTAGAAATGCTACGCTGTAAGTAATAAGATAATTCATTAACAAAAATAATTTCATATAGTCGTTGATTTGGCTAATCCTCATTTGAATTGTGATACATCTTTTCTTTTTTATTGGTATATTATCTGTTGATTAAAAAGTCTATTTATAACATCTTAACTTTAACTGATTTCCAATATAATTACTTCTACCATTGATGTATGTCACGTCAGATGCCTGATAAAAACACATATCGGGGGAAAAAAAAAAGCGAAATTAATGAAATTAAAGTCATTAATTTCAATTACTTTAAAACAATTAAAGAGAGAAAAGTTTTCTTATCGGCATTTTGGGAGGAAACAAGAATATTAGTTAGAAGTCCATGCAGCAATTAATCACACAGACATTCTTTTCGAAATGATGTTTCTTGAAAGCTTTATCGTTGAAACAATCATTTATCATGTAAAAATAAACGTAAACGCCTAAATAAAAATGTAATACATTTTGTTAAGATTTTGTTATTTAGTGGCAAATTGCATTTTAGTAGACTAGCACTTTTATGAATTTTTAAGGTTCTGACGTATTAGTACGTTCCAAAAGTTTAAAACACACAAATTTTCAAAATAAATTAACATCATTTGTTGTAATTTAATGGGTCTTCATATTATACTAGAAGAGCGTACTCGAACAAAAGACTCAACACTGGGAATGTAATAATGGAATACATTCAATAGAAATCTTGAAATTTAAATTTACAAGTTATGTTCAAAAAATAAGTTATAAACGAAAATAATGTAGATCAAAGAATATTTTATTTAGAAATTCTCTGCAATACAATGTGACACACAGTGAACACAATATTTCTCTAAACAATTACTGTGTCAATGCAGGCAATTTGTTAAAATATTAGGGGAAGACGGGGTACAATGAAACATATGATCTAAAATCAGTCACATTTGTCATAGAAAGTTTTAATTCAAATGTATATTATATAACTATATGTTGCAGTAACTGATGTGATTTAGTTACAATCGCAATTCTACAACACTAGCAAAAGAAGATTATTGGTTTTTTACCATCGAAAGTAAATTTCATTACTAAAAGTAATTTTTTTTTTTTTTTCCCTTGTTGTTATATGTAAAAATATTTTTTTTATATATATAGTAATCTTTGTGTTGTTGTCTTCATACCTCCAAAAACAAAATAAAAAATAAATAAATTTTAGAAGTTTTTAAATAATTTTTATTTAGTAACCTCAGTGCGGGGTACAATGAAACATGTTTCATTGTACCCCGGGTGAATGCATTTTCTTAAAATAATATGTCACTGGTAAATATAATTGTCATGCAACCAACCACTCCTAAGTTTATTTTATGCAACCAACCAACCTTGGAAGCCGCCGTGAGCGGGAGAAGGTATTTTCGCAGAGAGAGAAACTTTGGCCTTCGGCCTGAAACGTAGGGTGCAATTGGCGCGCCCGAGTAACGGATTTATTCCGTTGGTTTATTCTTATTATTACATGAGTACATGGGTACTCATATGTATATAAATTTCTCAGTGTATATATTCATCTTCATGTTTAATTTAATATTAATTAATTAAAGAGCTAATTTTATACAAGAGGAAATTTTCTGTTCTCAAGTGCGTCAACACTCGGTTTATCACAGCACGCTCTGCAAACGTCGAACCAGAGTATAGTGTTCTCAGAAAGGATAATATAAATTCCATGGACGCAATATATAAAGGTGAGAAATTGTTATTTTATGGTGATAGGATATGAATTAACATTTTAAATAGCAATGTTTAAAAGTGTTACGAAGGCCGATCTACTTGCCGTTTTGCAAGAGATAGGCGAACAAGCTGACTCTAATTTAAAGGTAGTTGAATTAAAAGATTTATTGTTAAAATCTAAAGAATACATTAAAGATAAAGAATTTGTGAGTGAATTTTTAGCAACCACAGTTGCGCAAAGAAAGGAATCGGAAGAAATAAATCGTTTGTGTTTGTTAAAGCAAACCGAAAGTAACGATGAGGTGTTGCATAATTCTAGTAACTTAGAAAACATGTTATCATTAGATAAGCTTTTGAAAGCTATATTAACTTTGGTAATACCAGTACCTAAAAAGAATGAACCATGGAATCTTTTTTTCGATTCCATTGAAAGAGCTTTTAAGCATAAAAATGTACCTAAAGAATATAAATCGGAGATTTTACTGAAAGTAATTGGCGATAAAGCCGCGAATATTCTGATTTATGTAAGCGAAGAAGAATTAAAGAACTATGAGAAAATTAAGTCATTAATTCTAAAAGAATATGCACCATCCCCTTTCATTTGTTTAGAAAATTATAAGAAAGCTACAAGAATATCTGGGGAGACACACCAACAGTTTGCTTCTCGTTTAAGATCCAGTTGGCTCCATTATTGTAAAATTCGAAATGTAAATGATTTTGAGTCGTTAGTAGATTTGATTATATCTGATAAAATATTTGAAAATCTAGATAAGGATCTGGCAATGCATGCTGCAGTCACACAGGGTGAAGATTGGTTACGCCCAGAACAATTAGCTAAGACGTGTGATATATATTTCACTGCTAAAGGTAGATCATTTGAGGAAACAAAATATGAAAAACGCGTCTATCGGGAAACGGTCACAGAAAATCATAAAAAATACGTCCCACCTCCATTGAGAAAATATTCTTCTAATAATGAGAGTAAATATTCTTTTAAGCGGGAGTGTTATATTTGCTCTGATATTTCTCATGTAGCTAAAGATTGTCCGAATCGTAGAAACAGATTCGATAAAATTAACAAACAAAGTGAGGAAATAAAAAAATTTAAAAGTAATGCACAAGCGACAGAGAAAAAATCTGTAGTGACCCACGTAATGTCGAAACATTTACAGAAATGTGGAAAATCGGAAAAACTTAATTTATACCCCTTACAAAAGGTTAATATTTATATCGCAGGTAAACAGGTTCCCTCAATTATCGATTCAGGTACTGAGATTTGTGTTCTAAATAGCGCCCTAATTCCTGATCTTCACATAGAAAGCAAAGGCAAAATTCTGTTAGAATCTGCATTTCGAGAAATAGTTGAGGCGAGATTAGCTGTAATTCCAGTCTATTATAAAAATCCTAACACTTGTATATTTACACACGCGGATTCATTATTTGCAATAACCGACAAATTAAATGTTCCATGTTTAATCACTCCACACTTCTATGATACATTAGTAAACCAAAAGGAAATATTAAATGAATTGTTTATCCAAGAAAACTCTAATACGCTATTGGCGCCGAATGAGGCAGGAAATGAAAGTAATTTAAATGAGTCATCGGCATCGCTGTTACATATCAAAAATGAATGTTGTAATCAAAAAATAATTTCGGGAGAGGATAATACATTATTTAAGAGTGATAGTTTTTCGAGGTCAAACGAAATGCAAGATTTGATTAATAAAAAAGAAACTAGTTCACATAATTATCCATCTCAATTGATAAATAAAAAAAAGATTGTTTCTTCAATAAATAATAGCGATTCGGAGGCAGCTGTTTATTTGATTTCGAATAAAGAAAAAGTGATTAACTTGCCAAAGGATAATCAAATTGAAATTAGGCGGCTGGAGAGCTCACAAAACAATGTTAGTAATTTATCTGATGTTAGTAGATTTAGGGAAAAGCAGCGAGAATGCTTATCGTTACAAACTGCTTTTAAAGAAGCGGAGTTAAAGAAAAATAATTATTTTCTTAAGGACGATTTATTATTCCATAAAGATAAAATATGTGGAGAAACAGTAGATCAATTGGTCTTACCGTTGAGTTATCGAGAAAGTGTTTTAAAATTAGCTCATGACTCAATCTTCGGGAATCATTTAGGGATGCGGAAAACAAAAGAGAGAATAAAACTATCATTTTATTGGCCTAACCTAATAAGAGATGTACAAAATTTCTGTAAAACTTGCGAAAAATGTCAGTTGAGGAGTCCGGAAAAAACGTCTGAAAAAATACCTATAACGCCTGTGGTACGTCCTCCTTATCCTTTTCATACAGTGAGTGTCGATTTAATTGGAGAGATTGCGCCACCCTCAGGTAGAAAACATAAATATTGTCTTTGTCTAATTGACCAACATTCGAGATGGCCCGAAGTCATACCTTTAAGAAGCCTATCGGCTAAGGTCACGTGTGATGCACTTTTAGAAATATTTATGCGTACAGGAATCCCAGAAATGATATGTAGTGATCAAGGCACTAATTTTACGTGTCAATTAACACAAGAGTTTGAGAAAAGATTAGAAGTAAGTCCTCGTTTCTCAACTCCAGCTTACCCTGCTTCGAATGGGCTTGTTGAAAAATTTAACCGTGTATTTAAACAAATGCTTCATCATGTAATACGAACTGACCCTGTAAATTGGGATAGACACATTCCGTATTTACTTTTCGCATATCGCGAAGTTCCTAACTGTACAACAGGAGTTTCTCCATTTAAGCTTATGTATGGGCGCGAAGCTAGAGGTCCATTAGCAGTTTTAAAATCAACGTGGTCAGGAGAAATCCCTTTACCTCTCAATTTAAGTAATACAGCTGTAGATTACTTACAAGAATTAAAAATTAACTTAGAGAAAGCTGCCGATTTAGCATCTTTAACTGCTGCGGAAAAGCAAGAAGCTTATGCTCATTATTTTAATCGTCGCAAAGAAATGAAAGAATTCAAGGTTGGAGAATTAGTATACTTACTAATTCCAGATTCTACTAATAAATTGTATGCGAGATGGACAGGTCCTGGTGAGATTTTAGAAAGAATTAAACCTCACTCGTATAAAGTTAAGTTACCTGACGGTAATATACGACACGTACATGTAAATAAGATAAGAAAATTCCATGTTAGAGCACAAACGGTAGGTGTAATTTTTGAAGATGACTGTGAATTCGGAGAAATCCACCCAACCCCTATTAAAGAAAATAAAACTGACTTTGATGTGGATATTAGTCATTTAGGAAAGGAGAAACAAACAGAACTTTTGCATAAGCATGTACCATTATTTTCGGGTAAAGTTCAAGTTGCTAATGTTGGTGAACATAAAATTCGTCTAATGCCAGGTACTGAAAGAAAAAAGCCTTATGTGTATAGAATACCCGAATCACTTAAACCTGAAGTTGACAGACAAATAGAAGAATTAGAAAGCTTAGGTCTTATTGAGCCGAGTGAAGCCGAAATAGCTTATCCAGTAGTGTGCGTAGCTAAGAAGGATGGAAGTGTACGATTATGTATAGATTTTCGTTTGCTCAATTCGGCAACCAAACCTTTTGATTACCCTATGGAGAACATTACAGACTTAATTAATGAAGTCGGTCGTGCACATGTTATTACTTGTTTAGATGTGTTAAAAGGATATTGGGAAATTCCCTTAGAAGAGAAAAGTCGTGATTTTACGTCTTTCAAGACACACCGTTCTCAATATCGCTGGAAGGTAATGCCCTTCGGATTACGAAATGCGGCTGCAAGTTTTCAGAAAATAATGAATGAAGCTCTGAACGAACATCGCGAATATTGCAAAGCATATCTCGATGATATCGCGATTTTTTCTAATGATTGGAAATCACATCTTATACATTTAGATGCAATTTTAACTAAGCTAACTGAACTAAAATTTACTGTAAATGTTAAAAAATGTGTATTGTGCAGATCAGAGATTAAATATCTAGGTCATGTAATAGGATCTGGACGACATCAACCTGATCCTGAAAAGTTACTTGCTATTGAAAATATTGAATCGCCGAAAACTAAAACAGCTTTAAAAAGCGCTCTTGGTCTTTTTAACTTTTATAGAAGTTACATTAAAGACTATGCTGAAATTGCCAAACCGTTGTCCGATTTAACTAAAAAGAAGGTTCCGGAAAATTTACCGTGGACACAGACGGAAGAGATAGCATTTCGACAACTTAAAGAAATGTTGTGCGAAGCTCCTAAGCTTTATACTCCAGATCCAAATAAACCCTTTACCATTCAATGTGATGCCAGTTCCTATGGTGTCGGTGCGTGTCTTTCGCAAAGAGATGATGAAGGTAATCTACGTCCAATTAGTTTTATTAGTCAGAAGCTCACTAATGTACAGTGTAATTGGTCTACTATAGAACGTGAGGCCTATGCTGTAGTGTGGTCCATAAAGAAATTTGAAAATTATGTTTTCGGAACTCGTATTGAGATTATAACGGACCATAATCCTCTTGTTTATTTACAAAAAACTGCACCTCAATCTGCTAGACTCCAAAGATGGGCACTATCTTTACAAAGATATGATATTTACATATCGCATTGCCCTGGTGCAAAACTGAAAAACGCTGATGGATTGTCGAGACTATGCCAATAATAAGTTTTGCTATTTACAAATAACTTTGGTTCTATTTAGTAATTTAGTTTTTTTGCGTGAGTTTAGTATTATAAATATTTGTTCCGGTATTATATCAAGACTTCTTTACGTCTGTTGTGAATTGTCTATTTTATTTTTGCATTTATTTGTGTTGAAATATCTATATTTGTTCCGGTATTGTATCAAGACTTCTGTACATCTGTTGTCAAGTATTTATTTGGCATTGCTTTTATTTTCATGTGTTTAAATATTTATGTGTCAGTTGGTTGCTAATAATTATCAGATTTTCATACGCTTGGCGTATCTCAATCTTAGTTGGGGGGTGTCATGCAACCAACCACTCCTAAGTTTATTTTATGCAACCAACCAACCTTGGAAGCCGCCGTGAGCGGGAGAAGGTATTTTCGCAGAGAGAGAAACTTTGGCCTTCGGCCTGAAACGTAGGGTGCAATTGGCGCGCCCGAGTAACGGATTTATTCCGTTGGTTTATTCTTATTATTACATGAGTACATGGGTACTCATATGTATATAAATTTCTCAGTGTATATATTCATCTTCATGTTTAATTTAATATTAATTAATTAAAGAGCTAATTTTATACAAGAGGAAATTTTCTGTTCTCAAGTGCGTCAACACTCGGTTTATCACAATAATATCACTGGTATAAAATAACATATTATTGATTGTCCCTAGTAAAAATGAAGCACTTTTACTAAAAGTAAATGGCAACACCTAACCTTATTAATAGGAAATGGCAACACCAAATCAAAACAATAGTCATTTTGAAAGCTTGCAAAATTAAACTGTGGTTGCTTATCTTCAAAAAATAAATTTATAGATTGCAATAGTAAGTTAGTTTTTTTTTTTTTTTTTTTTTTTTTTATCTTCAGAAACATTTATGAATAGTTTATTTATTGCATAGGCCTATACTTGTGTGAATTTGGATAGTTAAAATAAACCAAAATTAATAATTTTCTTCAATTGTTGAATGATTAAACTTTACCAATTTCTAAAACAAAACAAGCAAGGAGATTCTATTTTAATTATTAGAATGTGTTGCATAGTGTGAGTTACATTTTATTATCGGTATTTTAGTCATTTCTGTTCTAGTATCATATCAAAATGCTTAGAAATCAACCAAGAAAAGGCACTAAAAGCAGTTTTAAAGAAGCTGACATGAAGAGAGCTGTTCAGAGAGTTGTTGATGGAGAAAGTATAAGAGCTGTTGCAAAATGCATGAATCTAAATTATGTTACTTTAAGTAGGTATGTAAAAAACATGAAAGTGAAGAAATTGTAACACCTATGAATTTTGCACCAAATTACAGCGTAAACCTCGTGTTTCCACCAGACTTAGAGGACCAGTTATGTGATTATGTGATAACTGCATCTAAAATACATCATGGCCTAACTAGGTCAATGGTACAAAAGTTGGCATTTGAATTGGCAGTGATAAACCAGTTACATACACCAGAGAACTGGAAAATAAAGAACGAAGCTGGTGAAGATTGGTTATATGGATTTCGGAAACGGCATCCAAACATTGCAATCCGGAAACCAGAACCAACAAGTCTTGGGCGTTCAACGGCTTTCAACAAATATAATGTTAGTCAGTTTTTTAGCAATTTAGAAAAGGCATACAAACGAATTCCAGAATATAAATTAAATTCAAGTTGCATCTATAATTTAGATGAAACTGCGCTTACTACAGTTCACAATCCTCCTAAAGTTCTCAGCCAAAGGGGCCAAAAACAAATAGGTCAAGTAACAGCTGGTGAAAGGGGTGTTCTTGTTACTATGTGTGGATTTATTAATGCTTCTGGAAATTCTATACCCCTTTATTTGGTATTTCCTAGAGTAAATTTCAAGCTGTGCATGTTGAATGGAGCTCCACCTGGGACTGCAGGTGAAGCAACAAAATCTGGATGGATGAATGGAGATATTTTTGTTAGTGTTCTAAAACACTTACAGACAAATACACGCTGTTCGACAGAAAACCCTGTCATACTAATAATGGACAATCACGAATCACATATAACAATTTCCAGTCTAAATTTTACTAAAGATAACGGAATCATTGTTGTAACCCTGCCCCCACATACCAGTAACAAGTTGCAGCATTTAGACAAAACTGTGTTCAAATCACTTAAAAACTTTTTCAATCTAGCCGCTAATGATTGGATGCTGCGTAATCCAGGTCGTACAATCTCTATCTATGATATATCTTCTTTGCTTGGCACTGCTTATTGCAAGTCTTTCACTCCACAAAATATTACGAAAGGTTTTTTAGCAACTGGAATATGGCCTTTCAATAGAGAAATTTTTTCTGAAGAAGGTTATTTGTGTTCATACGTGTCAGATAGACCTTGTCCTACTGAAAATTATTCCCATGGCCAGATTAATGAAACTCAAGAGCAGACTAATAAAGCTGAAGACCAAACAGAGATAACCCAGGAATTTGAAGTGGTGGGTCTTCCCATAAGTAGATCAGAATCACCGATTGCAGGTTGTTCAACTGCTGTTCATACACCATGCACTAGTTCTAAACCGGCGAGGAAATACTACATTTCTCCTCAAGAGATAAAACCTTTCCCCAAGGCTGGTCCAAGAAAGGAAGGAAGAGTAGGAAAACAGAGAAAAAAGAGTTTTGTTCTAACCACGCCAGTAAAAAATGCTCTTGTTCAGCAATTCGAAAGTAAAAAGAGGATTGCTAATCCAAAAGCTCCCATAAAGATACGTAAAGCTAAGGGATTGTTTTCAAATCAAACTCAGTCTTCTACAGACTCTGAAGATGGCGACGATCCAGATTATTTTCCAACTCCAGCTGATCATCAAAGTGCAAAAAATGATGTATCAACAAATAGCATGTGCGACACCAGCAGTATCAGTATAAATGATTATGTTTTAATCAAGGAGGGTCAACTAAAACATAAGGAATTGTATTGCGTTGGAAAAATCCTAAATTTAAATGAAGTTAAATGTGAAGTACTTTACATATAAAAGACTACAACCTGCTTTTAAATTTGTGCGTTCTACGGAAACATACACTTTTGAAAAATCTCAAATTGTGCTCAAACTACCATCCCCTATCCCTTCAGGAGCAACCGAAAGAAAAGCAGAAATGCTAATTTTCGAAACTGACTTGAGCTAATTTGTTCCTTTTTTGTATTTTAATCAAGTTCCTATTTTGTATTTTGTTAATCAAGTTCTTTGTATTTTTGTATTTAGCTCACTGTGTTGTAAAATGTTCATAAAATAATCAAATATTTGGTGAAAATTGAATTTTTCTTGAATTATTTGGAGTGTTTCATTGTACCCCGGTATGTGTTTCATTGTACCCCGGCATACGGGGTACAATGAAACATTGTTAGACCTTTACTATTTGCTATTTTTTAAGTATAAAGATATTGTTTAGAAACTAACAAAAATTTATTTAGATGAGGAAAATAGTAGTTTAAAAGTGTGCAATAATTGTATTTTTGTGCATGCAAAATTGAGGATAGGAAAAAAAAAATAGTAAATTTTGTTTCATTGTACATCGTGTTCCCCTACACTAATCACTAGATCCCTGAAGATAGAAAGTCGCTGCTTGGTTCTGGAGCCAAAAATGAGCTTTTGGAAATATCCTAAGGAAGTCACATAGCTTTTTTTCAACAACTTTGCTCCTTTTTTGGTTGAGTTCTACTCAAAAATTCGGAATTTGCGAAATTTCTCGCCAAAAATCGATCCTCCTCCCTCTCCTTAAAAATAGAAAATTCTTAAATTACAGATAATGTTTTATTTGTACTCAAGTCTAGTCTCCTCATGTGTAATTTCAGTTCTATGAAGTAATTTGGAACAGTGTTATGCTTACAAACGTATTTTTGTCTCCCCCCCCCCAAGGGGAGGAATGGAGGTGAATTTCGAAAAAGTTGATAGATATATTTTAAGTTGAGCAAAAAACTAAATTCTTGCCAAGCGCCGTTCAATTCCGTTCAGCTGTTTTCACGTGATAACCGGACAAAAATAGCGTTACAGACATACAGACACCATGACACGCACATACACACACAGGCAAAATTTTCTGAAGTCATTTTCGGCTTTCATGGTGTGAGAAACGTGAAGATATCGCAAAATCTTTTAATTCTGACAAATTTACAGACAAAAGTCTGATTTTATTAATATAGATTATAAGATATGTGTAATTTAAACGAAGACCACATTGAAGAATTGCATTTTTAAAAATACAGACTAAAATTTTAAAATTAATCTCTTTTCTTACTTTACTGTATTATGTTTTCGTAATTTTCGTTAAAAGAATTGCGATTTCTATAATTGCTATTATTAACAGTGTTGGAAATATAAATTAACCTATTAAAATAATATAATATTTTTACTGAATAAATTATGTTATTGAGCTGGACAGTAAGGAACAATTGGGGTTTGAACATCAACGAACCATGGCAGCACGGCAGCACATGCAGCCGATGTATGAATAGCCTTTATCTAGCAATGATCGTTGGAGGGAGACGTTATCTATTAGGATGAATCGATGAGAATGTTGTAGAGGATTTTACAGGAAATTGTGAAATATGATAAAGAAGATTGGATAATTTTTACTTACCAAATTAAAATGTTTTTAAAGGGAAACGATTTACGAGAGATGAAGATGAAATAATTTTCTGATAAAATGGGCTTTAAAAAAATCAGTAATAACCAAGAACTTACTTGCACAGACACAGGAAAGTCCTTTAAAGAGGGTCATGCTATAGAATCTGAAAATATTAAAAAGAATTAATGTGCGCCTTCCATCACCACGTTAGTCACGTACTCAAAAGGGGAGTATATACAGGATGTATGGACGAATGTCGTTCGTGGTTTTTTTTTTTTTTTTTTTTTTTTTTTTACTTTGAAACGTCCTTGAGCATTAATCAAAAGATATTAATATTTACGCTGGCCTATATAACCAAGAACTTCAGTAAAATCGATTTTATATTCGTAGCTTTACCTTTTAATTAGTTCTTAAATTTTTCATAAATTGGTCAATACGTTTTAATTATCTTTACGGAAGTATATCTATTTATCAAATACTACAATAGCGCTCAAAACAATAGTATAACTGAACAAGAAATTAAATATAAACATAAAATTTCAATAGCTAAGAATATTAACGCGTTAAAATAAAAGTTCGTTTACATATATTTTAACAGAAATTTATTCGTGATTATTATTATAAATAAATAAATAAATAAATAGTTCAATTATCATTTAACGAAAGTACTTAGCTAACATGTAGCGTGTTTATTATTTAAGATAATAAGATGAATTATCTAGATAAATCAAAAATCCTTTAATTACAACTTTTTGCTAACATGTGTTGTGTTGCTATTATAGTAAGTTAAGATAGATTATCGAAGCGACGCACCTTGATCAAATACTTTAGGTAGAAATATTTTTGATGAATTCTTCTTCTTTACGCATTTGCAGAGATATCTAAAATATACGACCCATCGAGATTCGCCTCGGTACCTATCACCTACCAGCTTTCAGAGAAGAGGATCTTCGCCACTAGTTGGCCAAAGATTCAAGTAAATAAAAAAGTTTATAAATAGAGGGAAAATATTTAGGTCTATACTGGACAATGCAATTTAATTAAACTTACAAAAACGCATCTATTCATTAAACATCGCCATAGCACTTAAATAAAAAATATGGAGTAAATCCATTCGACAATTCAAACGTTACGAAGTTAACGATTGTTTAAATAAACTAATCTACCCTAACAGCACAAAATGTTCCAGAGACGTAACAATCATATAACATTGAAACATAAACATTTCCGAAACGTTTAAAAACGTTCAGATTGCTATCCGATTAGTTTTAAAAACGTAGAAATGTCCGCGATCGTAACAAAAATTCAGATACGTAACAGAAACGTTACAATCACTTAACAGATAGAAAATCAAAAAGGGCGAATGTTTCAGAAAGGTATGAGAGAGCATACTAAAACGTGTTACGTTGTTGAAAGATTGTAAGCTTTTTGCAACATAACTGAAACCTTCTGTGCTGTATGGGTAAGAGAAGTCGTTAAATAAACAAAATAATAAAATATAATTGGGTATTTGAATATTTTTTCCCAAATAGTATATTGTTTAAAACAACACTATTGCATTTCAACACAGGTCGACATGTAAAATTTTGTTTTTATAATTTTGGCTGATCTTTATGTTTTTTGGCGTGCTGAAATCGAAAACGAAGCCAGATTTCTCTATCACGTATAGATTTCTGTCAATACAGGGTGCCTACTACATAACTTCTTCCATTACTCTTCCTCCAATATAATTATATGGTAAGTTTTATAGTATGTTTCCATGTTTAATTTATCATGGATACCTATTGTCGTAATAATGCAGCACTAGTACGACGTAAAACCATACCAGCCAACAAACCAACCTATTGTTATGACGGTATATGTAAGAAATTGTGTCGGCAAGCACCCTGTATTGGCGAAAATCTATGGGCTGCATTTTCGGTTTCAGCACATCAAAAAACATAAAGGTCAGCTAAAATCATCAAATCAATTTTTGTCAACTTTATTTCTGTAAGCCTGTGTAATTTGAGCCCAAAGGTCTTAATGATAAACAATTTTTCATTGTGTCCTTGTAAAAAATGAAAAAGAATTTACAAGTGCTACATTCACCAAAATCTATAATTCGTGCTACGGTGAACTTTAAAATGCGTACAACTTTCATCTTATACAAATAATATATGCAGACACTATCGCACTTTAAGAAATTTAAGCCCAAAGATCATAATGATTCGTTTAGACGCAATCGCGTGCACATACGCAAAACATTGCAAAAATAGCTAAAATGTACAGTCGGTAACAAAAGTCTCCGAACACTAGCAAAAATTCCTATGTAAAAAAGGTACACTTAATACAGTTTTGTTAAATAAATCCTTGTCGAATCCTGTTCTTAGTCAGTCTAAAAACAGGATTCGACAAGGATTTATTCAACAAAACTGTATTAAGTGTACTTTTTTTACATAGGAATTTTTGCTAGTGTTCGGAGACTTTTGTTACCGACTGTACTAAAGCGACCTCAAAACGTATAGATACACGAAAATTCCAAAGTCTAATTTTCGCCATGATTACAAAAGTTTGTTTAACTTACATATGTATACGTTCGGAAAGTAAAAATTAGTTAAAATAATGAAGAAAGCATAAACATAAAATTTTTGACTTTACTCATACATTCTGACATAAAATATTTACTCTTTAAATTAAAAATTCTCTAATATATTTATTTTAACAAAAAATTATTCGTGATTTACAAAATAAAGACGTGTATCACTATAGCTAAGAAATGATTTTTTTTTTTTTTTTTTTTTTTCAATTTTTAGTATTTCAATTTTTTTTAATGTAATCTGAAATAAAGCATGTTAGGCATTGTGTCTAAATAAAAGTAAATTTGATAGCTTATACTTATGCAAAAATGTATGCGAATACTTACCGAATAATTATTTTATATTCAGCGATTGTCTTAATTTTAATATTCACCCATACATAAAATTTCACTTAATTTCTTTAACATTTAAACTCTTCTGTTGAAAAAAAAAGAATAGTTTGTAATCCCAATGTTATTCGCCGTGAAAATACATCTTGACGCCACAATTA
>OZ005655.1:222911386-222996386 GCA_963930645.1 Salticus scenicus | reverse complement strand
AATCGAAGAGACACATAAGACCTTCTCCGAAAGCATTCAATTAATAAAGAAATATTTAATATTCTTTTAATGTTATGAATGATAAAAAAGTATATTTTAGTATCTATCATCTATCCATACCGTTAAAATATAATATAGCACCATAAATAAAAAATTCACATAATGAGTAAGGGAGAATAAAATTTCAATATATTCTTTAAGATAATTACAAAACATACATTAAAACTGGATTTTTCAGTTAGAACTCGTATATGAGCCGCTCAGTGCACACATCGATTAACTCCATAAAACAAAAAGTTGAGAAACGCGATGATGTAATGTATATTGTTTTTTAAAATTCCTCTGATAATATGAATTCAAATATATAATGTAGAATGCATAATTGCAGATATAGCTTTCATCTAACGGTGTATAAAATTAATAAGAAAGAATAGCCAACAAACAATCGTCAGTAATGTTACAGTTTTTATGTGACTGGTGGAGTTAATCGATTTGGCAACTGAAAAAAGTAATAAAGTTAAATTAAGTCTTTACATTTTTAAGTTTTTTATTACAGAAAAAGTTAGTTATTATACATTTTTATCACAGCTTTTCCATAAGAATGTATGTTGTCAGTTCTGTTATATTATAATTTTTGTAATTAATTCATAGCAGTTTTATGTCAGCGGCATTATTCTTTGGGATGATTCAGCAATATTATAAATAATGTCTTCTTCATCAGCTGTATGCGAGGATTCGTCATTTCGATTTGTTGACAAGTTCTTATAGTAATCGTGTTTAACAGGAGGAATGAATTTTAGCAGGTCCATCATGTCTCTCCATTTTTCCCTTGTCACAGTTCTACCTTTAGGATATAATAAAGGCTGATCTATATTTTTCAAACTTTGCGGTCTACCCACTAAAGATTTTCTTATATTAATGGTTTGAAATTCTGTATCTTCATTATAGTCAAATTTGAATTGTATGAGATAGGGTTTGGACCTTTCTAACTTTATCCAGCGCATTAACTAATATTTTAGCAGTATAATTTAATATTTTAGCAGTATAATTTAAAAGAAAAAAATATATTACTTTTACTACAGGTAAAGTCTACTGTAAACGTTGTTCTTTTTATCTGTTTACCGATGCGATTTTGTTACGAATATTATTGAGAGGGAGAGAGCATCTTCCGCTGTTTAAAAACAAATAAGCGTCGATGCACGGCCAGAACAGATACAGCGTTACCGAAACGATTTACATTAGAGTATGGAGTTAATCGAAATGGCTTCTGAAATAAATTACTTATTATTCAATGGCCAAAAAAAATTTGCCATTTAACGGTGCTAATCTTTATTATTCCGGAAAGTTATTATAAATACAAAAAGTTATGATTATACCAAGTGCTTTGACATAAAATTTAAGATTTTTCAAAAAGTGGAGTTAGTCGATGTGTGCACTGAACGGCTCATATATGAAAGCAATTTTCCGCACAATTTATTGTAAATAATATGTCTTAAGTAAAATAGTGAAATAACTATGTATATATTTTATAGATATTATAAAATATAATGTGTACCTAATGTGGCAATTAGTAGAAAACTGATATGCAATAACTCACGTAATGTACAGAGTAACAGAAAAAAAAAAAAAGTATTGAATTTTATAAGAAGTAATTTCAAAATTTTACGTCAATAAAAAATTATTGAATTCTAGATATAAAAAATATTAGTTTTATATTTCAAATTCAAACGAATGACTTCAACCGTTTTTGTTATATACACATACACTTAAATAGTTTGAAAATTATTGTTTAATGAGATTTTTAATGATTAGTGAATTTTATGACTTTTTTATGATAATTTTCCTTTGAAATTATACATTGCATGCAAGCAAACATCACAAATCGCAAATTGATATAAAAATTGTTTCATGTGGAAATAATGAAGAAGAATTTAAGATCTAACGAAAAAATGGATAAGTGCAACATGAAAGCATTTGTGTAATATATATGTATAATTAAGTTTAATATTTTTTTACTTTTTAAAAAACATTCCTTTAAATCATGAAATTTAAGCATTAATACTTTTTTCCTAAATTATTTAACTGAAATTTTTAAGTTTAATTATTTTTTCATACAATTATTCACAACAAAAGTTTTAATTAGTTGTGTATAAGTTTAAATTAATTAAAGTTATGATTCACGGAAGATTGTTTCTTATTATTAAACTACTTACCTTTGGGTATTAAGCATGTGCACTCTGCAAAGTTATACTTAGACCTGAAATAAATTTATTACATTGCAAGTTCTTAAGTTTTCCGATAATGAAGTATTTTATGTGTGTGAGCTTATAATGAATTTAATATATATAACGTTAAAAACTCCTAATCATGAGACACGGCCGTGTCTCCGTGACGCAGCAATGCTCAAACGAAGCTTACCTGCGACACTATATATACAGCTAGTTTAACAACAAAGGAATTTGGAAACGCCGACTTTTAATATCTCAGTAAATAGGAGATATTTTGATCTGATGTTTTCAGAATAAACTGTTATCTTCTGCCTGATGCTATCCTGAAAGTTTCACACTTCAACATTCTATATATTTTGAGATCTGGAATTGCAATTTAAGACTTCAAAGGAAAAATTGTAATGGTGTAACTTTATTTTCTCGATAACGGCTCTGAGAAAATTTATTAAATTGATATATGATATTAATTTCTTTTGTCTGAGAAGCATGACGTGCACCGTTTTTCCCAAAAAACTCTTTTTTTTTTAATATAGTTCAATTAAAAAATGGAACTATATTACCTCTCGGATTACACTCTTTTCTTTCGCATCGCTTAAAAGAAAAGAATGCAATCCGGTTTGGAATGTTCGCGGACACATACAGGCTTCGCTTCCATTTGAAATATTCAATCTCAGCTAGGTAATTTGACTCCATCTATCGGCAGTTATTGTCAAAAACAAACTTACAAAAATAAAATATTTTTCTTTCTTTAATATATATATTAAATGAGTTATTTATTTAGGTATTTGCATTTTATATAATATTTTTTTATCAAAAATATCCATTCAATTCACATTGTTCTCAAGTTGATACGTTGTTAACTTTCAAAATTGGATTTATTTTAAAAAGTGATTGCAACAACAAAAACTTTTTTCTTTACTTTCATAAAAATGATTAGATAATATCTTAATCATGTACAAATACTTGTAATTATTTTTTTTTTAACTAATTGATAAATCACTTAAACTATGGATAGAAAAAATCCTGAAAATAATAATATTATTAATAATAATTAATTGATTAATTTGCTCATTAAATTTCTATAATATAGTATGTAAGTGAAATATTTTACAAATATTATAATAATTATAATATATCAAATCAAAATCTAAAATTTCATGTTTTCAGTTTTTTTTTTTTTTTTTTTTTTTACTTTTATAAAATAATATTGTAATAATAATAATAATAATAAAAACTCGGTTACGAAACACTTAAATGCATAGGAAAAACTCTGAAAACAGAATTAAAATTAGTAAAATAAGTAATAAAACAAAATGAAGTAAAATACATCTTTATTTGACTTTAATTTAAACCCATAATATATTTTTTAAAATATTAATTAATTTTTTTTTTCGCATTATAATACTTAATTTTACGAAATAATACATTTCTGCAAAGCATACTGGTAAAATAATTAAGAATTATATAGTCAATTATTTTATAAATTACTTTGTTCATTAAATTTCTAGTAAAAAACTATACTACTTAATTATTTACCAGTATAAACGTTTCACATTTTAAAGATTTTTCTATTTTTATTTATTTTTCTCTTTTAAATCAAATCTATACTTAAAAAATAATAATTGTTTCTTTCTTTCTTTCTTAAATTTAACAGTAGGGAGCAGGCATGAATATAACAATAAAAGCTACTCTAGAAAAAAAAAAAAAAAAAAAAAAATCCTCCTTAACTTGTATAGACTTATTTCTTACATATAATATTGATATAAAATGAAATTACCATGCATCTGCAACCTTTAAATTAGAAATTAATAATACATTTCAAATTTTGTATTATTTTGCAAATCTTGTTTATTGCCTTCTCTTCAGATATTGCCTTTATTCAGGTATTGCAGTTTATTGCCTTCAGAACATCAGGTCCCCCCCACACACACACACACAAAATGGGTATTTTTCAAATAGTGATTGCTGGTACCATACGGTACTGCTAGGATTTCCCTGGTTAATCGATTTTAGAAAAGTGTGTTTCTGAAGTTCATACAAGATCTTGAAAAACAGTGTCGAATACGAATTATTCAATTTGTTTTTCTATATCCAGTAATTTTCGGAATATCTTAAAAACTGTAAAACACGTCTTCGACAATTTTTACGGGATTTTGTTTAGTTAAAAAGAAAACAAATATGTATTTTGGGGGAAGGGGGGGGGTAGGGGTGGCACATGGAGTCAGACATGAGCAAATTTTAATTTTGTAAATGTGAAAATTGGGGGAAGGGGGGAATCTTCTGTTACTTTGATGGAAAGACCTTTTCAAAACAACATTTTAACAAAAAATGTTTTTCTCTATAATTATTCGTTAGAAAAATATGAAAGAAAATGTTTCGTTTAAAGTCTCTCCCCCCCCCCCCTTCCCCGTGTCTCGAGAACACCTTGGAAATTCTAAACACCTAAAAAAAGGGGGGGGGTTAATCAGTTTGAAGGATCATTGCTTTGTTTGGAAATTTTGAAAACAGTGGGCAGCGAAAGGCGCATCTTTGAAATTTTAAACAAATGCAGTTCTTTTTTTAGTTTGTCGAAAATGTCTTCTATAAACATAAACAATTTCTTAAAAAAAAAAAAAAAAAAAGAAAAAAAAGAAAAAAAAAAGAAAGAAAGAAAGAAATTGAAGCCGTATTGCGATAGGGGGGACCTTAGAAAGCAAACGGGAAAATTTGGAGGAGAATTAGGGGGATTAAGAGCTCATTTAAAGTTCTTACTTGCAGACTCGTATTCAATTTGCACGTTTTTTACAATTTTCAAAAATTCCGAGTCGTTTGCGATAGATTTTTGGAGGAAGATGGGACTTTTAGAAAAAAAATATTTATAAATTCCTTAAAAATTCCCGGTCGAGCGGTGGATGAGAGGTGCCGGATTCGATCCCATCCCGCACTCTTTGACCTAGCCGTTCCTTCCGTGTTTTTCTCCGAAACTCGCTTAAATACGGGCTTCGGCCCCTTAGAAAGACCTCATGGAGGCCATTCTATCGATATACCTAAGACCCTAGCATAATCAGTTGGCCTTAAAACCTACTACCAACCAACCTTAAAAAAGTATCGCTGAAGTGATTGTATCTAAAAGATTTCTCGAAGTGCTAAAAAATCCTTATTATTGAAAATTTTAATGTTAGATCTCTTAGTACACTTTTTACCCCCATAACCCAATTTCAGGAAATGAGGCAATGTCCAAAATCCCCTCACCACGTTTCAGAAAATTTTCAGGAATTCTAGCGTGATTACGAAATACTAGGAAGAATGTGGGAACTGTGTACAGTATATTTAACCAGATCGAATAAAACTAGATTCAACAAAACATTTTCTAAAACACGTTTTCCCGATTAAAATTTCAACGTGGTCTAACTGATTGCCCCCTCCTATTTTCCCCATCTGAATTAATTTTAAACCAAACAAAATCTCCCTCAAATTGATTAAGTATCTTTTTAAGAATTATCAAAGTTTCCAAAGGAGGATCTGAACCCCACCCCCATGGTGTTTTGTATTTTGGAAAATTACTGTCAAATCCTTACAACATTTTATTTTAAACATCTCCAATTAAAAAAATAACAAAATATTAATATTTTGTTCATTCGATTGGACCATTTAAAAACTTGTGTTTAATTTGTCTTATCTAACCAAAATCTATGCGGTGAATGGAGCTCTTTAAAAACTTATTCATAACACTTTTTTACAAAAACTTTCGTACACAAATTATTTTTTGAACATTTATTTTAAATATTCTGTTGAACTATTTAAGAAACAGATGAACCGTTGAACCAAAGAAATTGAATATTAAATAAAATAAAATCTCTCTCTCTCTCTCTCTTTTTTATTTGTAGAAATTGTTTGTCCTTTTTAAAATATACTATATTATGCCTTTGTAATGTTGCGTGTTTCTATCACACAACAAATATTCTTTCTTAAAGTTTTTTATCTATCACTTTTCATAAATTTTTAAAATTTCATTCAGTTTGTTATTTTGTTCGAGGAAAAATTTAATGTGGTATGACCTATGAAACTGCACTTTTTATACAGGGTTATAAACGCATTGCCATGCTCCTTTAATTTTACATTTTAATCATTAACCCCTAAAAAGTAATGATATCAATACAAAAAACACTTAACGGGTTAAAAGTTTGTGACGCATCACTGTACTTTATGGCTATAAGAATTAGAAATACGGGTCTTAAAACTAATAATATCAAATTTTCAGTGACGCTTTGCTATTAATTAAAAAATACAGAGATCCAAATTAATTGAAAACGCATGCAAATAGTTAGTGTGCTGGAAAAAAAAAAAAAAAAAAAAAAAAAAAAATGCGAAATTTTTAGTTGTAGTTTTGGATGGCTGGACGCAAAAGATAAAATAATTCATTGAAATAAATACATTTCAGTGTGATTTCATTTTGATGCCATATCTTCAGAATGTGTATATTAAGTGTAAGTACAAATAATTTAATTATATTGTTAGTTGCTTTTTCGAAATTCATTGTAAATTAGTCTAAAGTTTACCAATATTACGTATCACACAAATTAGACAAATAAAATATCTTTATGGATTTATTAAATTGTATTTGTATATTCATGATAAGTTTAATTGCAACTTTACATAACGGTAACTTTATAAAAATATTAATCTATATATATAAAAGAACACTTCCTGAGTGAGTTAGTGAGTGAGGGGGTGATCTATCAACGCCCGGACCAAACCCCTGGACCTAGAAGCATGAAATTTTGTGACAATGTTCTTTCTATGACGTAGGCATCCACTAAGAAGCGATTTTACAAAATTCGCCCCCCAAGGGGGGGAGGGGGGGGCAAAACGTGATTTCACAAAATCCTTCATATCTCAAACAAAAAAACAGATATCCGTAAAATTTTTGCTTTAAAATATAGCTAATACAAATGTCAAAAAACCAATTTCTGGAATTTTCAAAATTCGGTCCCCAAGGGGGTCGGGGGGGCAAAACGTGATTTCACATGCGTAAAAACGTGATTTCGCATAATCCTATATATCTCAAACAAAAAAATAGATATGCGTGAAGTTTTTGCTCTAAAATATAGCTAATGCAAATATCTAAAAACCAATTTCTGGAATTTTAGAAATTCAGCCCCCAGGTGGGGCAGCAGGGGGGGAGAGAGGGGGGGGGCAAAAAATAAAAAGAGAGTTAGATTGTTCAAAATTGGTATATAGAGGTTTTCGATACCTACAAATCTATTTCGGATATTTTCGAATTTGTAAAATTATTAGGAGGGGCGGGAAGGGGGGGCGGCAAGGGGGGGGCTATGGGGCAAAAACAAATAGAAATACAGTTAGGCCGTTCAAAATTGGTACAGTTAGGTTTTAGATGCCTGCAAGTCGAATGGGGATATTTTCGAAAGTGTAAAGTTATTAGGAGGGCCAGGAAAGGGGGAGGGGAGAGGGGGGGGGCAAAAAAATAAAAATAGAGTTAGATCGTTCAAAATTGGTATATAGATGTTTTCGATACTTACAAATCGATTGCGGATACTTTCGAATTTTTAAAATTATTAGGTGGGGCGGGAAGGGGGGGGGCTATGGTCAAAAACAAATAGAAATATAGTTAGGCCGTTCAAAATCGGTAAAGATAGATTTTAGAAGCCTGCAAGTCGAATGGGGATTTCCAATACCTACAAATCGATTGCGGATATTTTCGAATTTTTAAAATTATTGGGAGGGCGGGAAGGGGGGGGGGAGTAGAGCGGTAAAAAAATAAAAATAGAGATATATCGTTCAAAACTGGTCAAAACGTTCAAAATCGATTGCGGATTTTTCAAATTTGTAAAATTATTCGGATAGACAGGAGGGGGGGGGGGGCAAAGTGGGAAAATAACAGAAATAAGAGTTAGAGCATTTTGGGAATTTTTTCCGAAGGCAGTGAGAACCCGGTGCGACATTTTTCCTACTCAGATTTTGTTTCTCTTTTTTTTCATGTGATAAAAATTAATGCAATTTTGAGAATTCATTATAGTGATTCATTTAAAAATAGGGACCAGCGAAGCGGGCGTTGCCTGCTAGTATTGTATATACAAGTTTTTCATATAAACAATTCTTTACAATAATGATAAGTATCAAATGAGTTACAAAAGAAAAAAAAATGAAGAAGAAGTTTTGTAACTAATTATTTTTTTTTAATAATTCACTTAAATGTGATTTGTTTTAAACTACTTAATTAAACTACTTAATTAATTATAAACAAAACGTAAATACGTACATGAGCTTTTATCGCAGGACTTTTTATTTGAATGTAATTTTTCATTTATATGCACACTAAAGATCAATAAAAGTAAATCCAAAAGCATACAGATATATTTTTAATTCGTAATTCATATTATAAAGTTAGATATTACTTAGATTTCGCCCCTGTTAATAAGACTTTTAATTAAGAAATTTTATTTTTATAGTAATAAATCTATAAATACAATTTGCATTTTAGATTATTTTTACAATTTAATTATTTTGATATAACTGAGTAACATTTTATGAATTAAAATGCTAACAGCAATTATACTTAATTATTTAAAGTTATATTCCAAAAAAGACTTTTAATAATTTCTTTGCTGTATCATCGTAAATATTTCTGAATAACTACCACATCGATTCTATTAAAACTATATTTAACTGCTTATCCAAAAATGTTTAATATATGTGTATATATATATCTCGCAGCAAGCAAATGACAAAAGGAATGAATCGTCTATTGTTATTCACTTCTCAGTTACATGTTATTTTTAGAATATTCCAAACTATTAATAACTCTTTGATAGAACAAACAAGTTACGTCATATCCGATATTTTGTTCAAGATATAATATTAGAACAGACAACTGGATATTTATCACTGAACCAACACTTGGAGACGCGTATATGCAGCATGCCTGATGATTTATGTAAGTTTATTATATATTTATTAAAACTAAGATTAATTTCTTCTATTATTTTAAACTGCTGTTTGTAAAAAATGCAGCACCATGAAGGAATGCAAATATCATAATGATTTTATTAGGCTCATACATTATAGTAAGAAGAACAATTGATTAAAATTTCAGGAAATTTGGAGTAATATGTACTGAGAAAACAGTACATAAAGCAGCGACCTCTGTGAGCAATAACTGCACTTATCTGCCTAGGCATTGAATCAAACAGCGATTGGATGACATGTACGGGTAAAGCACTTCATGAAGCTTCAACACGATGTCATAATTAATCGATTGTAGTTACTGGTGAGTGGTGGGGGCCAGTCGCTTTTCAACGATTAAACAGTAATTTTCATTGGTGCAAGATCAGGAAAACGCACTGGCCAGAGCAACAGTCGAACATATCCTGCATCAAGGATGATCCGGACAATACTTACAACTTGCTGTCGTGCATTGTCCTGCTTAAGTATTGCGTTTCGTAGGCCTTTAATTTAGGGCAGAGCGAAGGGCCTTAACTCGTCAGAAATGTAATGGCTGGTATTCAGAGTGGCGGGAATCAAAACAAGAGGTGATCGAGACCTGTATCCAATGGTACCAAATACCATCCATCACTCCAGGTGGTGACTCAGTATGCGGCTACCAAAATTTTGATTACTCTCAAAACTGCATAACTGATACGGGCGCCTTTAATATGTGATTAATGACGAACTTGGACGCAGGGATGGCGTGAAGTCGCCTTTCAGAGAAATCACAATCCTGTTTACAGCATCAAGATTGCCTTATCCGTATTTAACGACATTGTCTATAATGCACAATGCCAGCTGGGATTCGCTATCGTCACACTGTCCATCACTTGCAGTGATGGTATGGGGTCCCATTGGATACACGTCTCGATTACCTCTTGTTCGCATTTCCGGCACTCTGAAATGCGGCATTAAATTTCTGGTGAGTTAAGGCCAGCACCTCCTCTCTATATTCAAGGCATCCGCAGCGCCACATTTAAGCAGGATAATGCACGACCGCAAATTGTCTGTATAGTCCGGACCTTCCTTAATACAGAATGTGTTCAACCGTTGCTCTGGTCAGCGCATTCTTCTGATCTCGCACAAATGAAAATGACTGTTTAATCATTGAAAAGCGACTGCCCCCCCCCACCACCACCACTCACCAGTAATTACGATCGATGAATTGTAGCATCGTGGTGAAGCTTCATGAAGTGCTTTACCTGTACATGTCAGCCAATCGCTGTTTGATTCAATGCCTAGACAGATAAGTGCTGTTATTGCTCACAGAGGTCGCTGCTTTATGTACTGTTTTCTCAGTACATGTTACTCCAAATTTTCTGAAATTTTAATCAATTGTTCTTCTTACTATACTGTATGTGCCCAATAAACATCATTAAAATATTCTTATTCCTTTTCGGTGTTGCATTTTTTACAAACAGCAGTGTATAATGAATTTTCATTTAAGTACTCACAGACTTAATTTTAATCGAAGTAACTTAATACCTACACGGGAAAGTGCTAAACCACATATCTTGAAATATATGCTTGAAAAAAACGTTTTCAATGCGATGCTTGTATAATTCAGCTTTCGAACCAATTTTATCACATCTGTATGACATAGAAAATCTAACTTATATAATTAACAGGTTTAAATACATTCAAAGCAGTTGAAAAATTATATAATTCAGCTTGTAGATGTTAATAACATGTTCAAATGAAAATTAAAACTTTTAATGAAATCATGTGATGTTAAATTGATTGTAACCAAGTTTAAATATTCTTTCTTTATTTAGGTTAAAGGTTTTGAAATAAATATAAATTACTTCAATTTGAAGTAATTTGATTTATAACTTTAATTAATCTAAACTTATACACAATTAATTAAGACTTATATTGTGAATAATTGTATGAAAAAATAATTAAACTTAAAAATTTCAGTTAAATAATTTAAGGAAAAAGTATTAATGCTTAAATTTTATGATTTAAAGGAATGTTTTTTAAAGAGTAAAAAATATTAAACTCAATTATACAAATATATTGCACAAATATATTACACAAATATATTACACAAATGATTTCATGTTACACTTATCCATTTTTCTGTTAGATCTTAAATTCTTCTTCATTATTTCCACATAAAACAATTTTTATATGAATTTGCGATTTGTGATATTTGCTTGCAATGTATCATTTCAAAGGAAAATTATCACACAAAAGTGATAAATTCACTATTCATTATAAATCTCCTTAAATAATAATTTTCAAACTATTTAAGTAAATGTGTGTATAACAAAAACAGTTAAATTCATTCGTTTGAATTTGAAATATAAAGCTAATATTTTATATCTAATAATTTTTACTTTCTCTTACCCATAAGGTAGAGAAAGTATTGTTTTGGGGTCAAATTTTCGAACGCGAGATTTTGTTATATTTACACGTTTTGAGGTCCCCTGAATACGAAAATCATGTTTTTAGCAAATGGTCTGTGTGTCTGTCTGTGTGTCTGTGTGTGTGTCTGTGTGTCTGTCTGTGTGTCTGTCTTTTATCAGCATATCTCAAAAACAAATTATGGCAGAAAGTTCAAACTTGGTATTCTAAATGTATATCATATAGGGAAGCTACAATAAGCTTTTCGTTAAGATCAAGCTAATGGTTCGTGTACAGGGACAATCAAGAGAATTCTAATACATTACGTCTATGGGGGAAATTGCAGGTAAGTAGAGTTTAACGTCTATAGACTGCACTAAACCAAATGAAACGAATATATATTTTTTGTAATAGAGATAGTTAACTGGGGAAAAAATTTTGTGTATGTAGGAGCCTCGCCTCCCCCCTGGGGGGAAGTCCCCCCTCGAGGGGAGTAAATTTGATGATGGGTATCTTTCAAAAGAGCTCGCCAATACCTTTAAAACGAATGGTTGAACCATCGATATGCGATAATTTAAAACAAAGTTATTGATTTTTTTTACTTTTAACAAAAAAAAAAAAAAACTTAGAAAAAAAAAATCGCTTTTTTTTTTTTTTTTTTAATATTCAGAATAAAATGGGCTTTTTTTTAGATATTTGGTGTTATACTACTTCTCTAATATGGAAATCGTCTGCATTATCATAAAAGATATATATTTTTTTTAATTATAATATTAATAAATTATTTTTAAAAAACAGAATTATTTTTTAATAACCGAATTAAATTCTATATAAATGTAGGTGCATTAATGAAACGGGGGGTTGAGGGGGGCGGTAGCCCCCCCTCACACAGAACTAATTATCATATAAAACTCTTCAGAAGCCTAATATGAATTGTTTAACGCAGATTTACATAACAGTACTCGTTATCTTACCTTTTAATCTGCAACCTGTATTTATAGTATTAAATTTCAGGGTAAGAGAAAGTCGTGTGGGTGACACACCAGATTATTATATTTAGAATTCAATCATTTTTTATTGACGTAAATTTTCGCCTGACAGAGGATCGTGATTTTATTTTGAACCAGAAAAAAATTACTGCGATTAGTTCTTTTACAATTTATGGTGTTTTTTACAAAGTCTCTCTCTCTCTCTCTCTCTCTCTCTCTTTTTTTTTTTTAACTGAAACTATGAAAAGCAAAGATACACAATATAGTTTTCTCTAGGCATAGTGGGTCAATTAACACGTAAACCTTCTGGCCTATTACGATATTTCTTTTGGCCATGATACCTTTAGTTAAACATAATGAGTTTGTTAGTATTAAGATGTATAAGACCTAAGCTTCTTCAGAGAGAGGTTGTGAATGGGATTGTTATTCGTTTGTAAGACCACATAAAATAAATCAAATGGTTTAATGATTAAAGCGGTTAACACCATTCAGCTTTGTTATGCGTTTCCTTTTTCTTAAAACCGCATTTTAATGAATTACAGTGATCTATATGATTAACAAATCAAATATGGATGTATGAAAAGAAATGTGATAAATTAGGAATTATGAGTATAATCTATTGCACTTTCGCTTTTGGTCTTGCTATGAGCTTTAATTTATTTCTTTACAATTTCCTTCTATTCTCAATAAAAAGAAGTATGGGATTCGAAAAAAAAATTTAGACTTCCTATTTTTTATGAGTTTTTTTTTTTTTTTTCAACACGATTTTATTATATTTAGAAAATATCTTTCTGTCTGATTGTGAGTAAGTCCATATCTCATATTCTATTGCGTATATTCGAATAAAACTTGATATGCGAGAGTGTCATTATGAAATATTTGATTCGATTTAAGAGCATATCTGTCAATACTACGCTGAAATTTTACCCATGAAGGGAAAGACTATACTTCAGATTCTAATGTATACAATTGTTCGAAAATTTGTATATGATATGGTCATTATGAAACACTATGCTGATTCAATTTGGATGCATATCGATCAACATGCGACGTTCTCAGACTGCAACTTATTCCATGAACTGCAAAGCTAAATATCAACTTTTATCATTCACTTATTGTAAACAAATTAAACACATGACGTGTTATATAAATATATAAATATACATGTCTTGGATTTCTCGGAAACGGTTCTAACGATTTTGATGAAAATATGAGATAAAGGGTTTTTCGATGTGAAAAATTGATTGGATTTACTCTCATCTTAAGGAAAATTTGAAAATTTCTCTGCTAACTATTCATCCGCCATTTGAAGCATATGGCAAAACATTGGGTTTACTCAGAGATATTTTTAACAGTGTTGAGAACAGTTTATGGTTAAGGGTTTTTTGTATGAAAAATCCATTGGACTTATCCTCATCTTCAAGCAAACTCGTGTTTGCTATTAACTTTCCATCAACCGTTTGCAACATATAGCAGAAATTGGATTTGGGAAAATGTCTCCTGTTATGGGCCCTCTCTATTTATGGGCACACCCCACCATTACTTTTAACCGAAAGAAGTTATGGTGTATTTGAGTACTGCCAAACTTGAATTTTGACAGTACTCAGTTTTTATGCTAACACTGAAGTGAACAGACGCATTTGCTTAGTAATTACAAGCATCGAAAACATAATTTGAAAAAAAGCAACAAAAAAGTAATTTTTGAATGCTTTCAGTGTGCGATAAATCGAAGTGAATTAATTAAAAAGTGTGAGCGTAATGTATATTCATGCAAAATATTCATTATATTTTGTGATGCAATATCGAATGTAGCCAAAATATGAACAGAAAAATGTTTTTTTTTTCTTTCTGTCATTATAAAAATAGTTACCAATCCTGGTTGGGGGCACCTTCATGTAACCGGTTTTGGTCACCCTTGTTTCTTTCATTTAAAGCATGTGTCTGACTTACATATTGTCAAATATGATCGTGTATGTCAATATAACATATTTTATTAGTGCTTTTATGCGTTTTTAGGCATTTTTAGCTATGTCAACTCCGGAGTTAACCGATCCAAAAGAAGTGGTTTTAATGCGCTGATTAAAGTCATTAAGTATTGCTTAGAGTATAAGAAACCCACAAAATCGACTGCCCGAGAATATGGACGCCCTCGCAACATCTGTATCCCTGCAGTAGAAGCCTTGAAAATATACAACTCTACTTGCCAAACTGTCAGACAAGCGTGCTAAAACAACAACATATATATATATATATATATATAATAAAAATAAAAGTCTCCACCGTCTTAGATGATGACTATTGCTGTACCATCTGTTTGGAGGATCTGCCATTACGCTTAACCCCTTAACGCGCGCTGTCCTCGCTGCGAGGACGCAAAATTTCAGATCCAGCTGCAAAAATTTATCCCGGAAATTCTTTAGCAAAAGTTCATGTTTATAACATATCAGAAAAGACCGGTTTTTTAAACCTTAAAATTTAAAATTTCTTTTAGTTTAATTTAGTTTATGAATTCCGGTGGCAGTATAATTTAAACGTTTTAAATTGTCTTGCGCCGCAAAGGGTTAACAAGAGCCAACTCAATAAAATGTAATGAGTGCGATCGTATGGTGCATTTCAAAGGTGCCAATATAAATGCAACTTTATTTGCAAGTATCGCACTTCTGATTTAGAGGACGTAGAAGATGGCGAATAAAATTTAAAAAATGCTATTTGTGTTCTTATTTTGGACACTGAATCATCACAAGATAAATAAATTTTGTTACTTTCTGTATTTATGGTAGTTTTCTTATTATTTTCCCATTTTTATCGGTTTTTTCCAGATGCGCCCACAACCGGCTCGAAGACAAATATACATAACCAATCACGTGATTTACTCGTTTAATATACGAGGAGGATGAATTTATCGACTAGAACCTACTTATGATTTTGCGAAGTCATTCTACGTGCAAAAATGTCAATAATTTTCATAAGAATATCATTCAGGGTCTTAGAAAATTCTGCTCTATCTGATTTTTATGTTACATTATTTTTACAGAGATCTCTCATTTTGAATCCAAATATCACATATTATAGGCATAAATAAATTCTCACTCACACACATACACACTCATACTCGCGCCCGCGCCCGCGCACGCACACACACACATATTTATATACACACTTCAATAAAGTAGAGGCGCGTTGGTTTTTAGCGTGATACCTAGAAAAACTAGTTGGCATAGGTGGACTCTGCTCAGTTCCCCATCATATGTATGTTCTCATAAATTTCTTGTACAGGACATATTATATTCATGTTAAGAGAAATGAATTTGACCAAACGCTTGGCACAATGACAGAACGAAATCCTCACCTAATAGGCTACCCACCATTCAGTTCAACATATTTATCTTATTCTAATCTATTAATTTATTTTATTGGGATCAATTTCGTAGTTTATTTTTCATGCTAATATTTCCAATGCAACAATCCCAAAAATGCATATTTATATGAAATATCACAACATTTTGCTATGTTGATAAAATCTTAAATTTCGAATAACTTACGAAATTTTCCCATTAGAATATTTGTAGTCAATCATGTTCATTCAAGTATCATAAATGTTATTTTGAAATTGTCTGATATATTTATGATCCTCAAAATGGACGTTTGTGCTCGATTTTGCCTTATTCTGCCATTTTAAGTAAATCGTAAATTCCAAATAACTTACGATTTTTTTAAATTGGAAAATTCACACTCTATGGTATTTATGTAAGTATCCTACATAATATTTCAAAAGTGGTTTGACATTTTTACGATGAAAATATCCCTCAAGATTTGACGTTCGTGTAAAATTTTGCCCTATTCTATTGTGATAAGAAATTCGTAAATTTCCAATAACTTACGAAATTTTTATATTGGAAAATTCATAGTCATCAATATTCATGCCAGTGTCCTAAATAATATTTCAAAAGTAGTCTGACATCTTTACGATGAAAATATCTCTCAAAATTGACGTTTATGTGAAATTTCGCCCTATACCACCATGTTAAGAAATTCGTAAATTTCCAATAACTTGCGAAATTTTCAAAGAAGCATATTTATAGTTACTGATGTTCATTCCGGCATCAAAACTGATATTTTAAAACTGGTCTGACAATTTTACAGTAAAAAGTTTCCATTTAATGCACGTTTAAGTGAATTTTTGTCCTATTCTCCCATGTTAAGAAAATCGTAAATTTCTAATAACTTGCGAAGTTTTTAAAATCGAATGTTGCAAATGAATAGGGTTCTTGCCAGTGTCGAAAGTAACATTTTAAAACTGATCTGACCTCTCTGCGACAATTTGTTCTTGAGATATCGTGTACACAGACTAACAAACTAACGAACTAACGGACTAACGGACTAACAGACACCCTACAGACAGACACCATACAAATTTTGTGATTTTCGGATTCCTCACACCTGAAAACGTGTAGAAAAGTCAAAAAACCGAGGTCGAAAATTTTCACGATTACCTAAGTTCCCCATACCTATAGTATGATGGGGAACTAAAAAGGCATAACAGAAATCTAATTTCAATGAAAAGCTTCTAAAAATCTGGTAATAGAAAACTGATTTTGAATGACGGTGACTATCCCCTCCTCCCCCCCTCCGAGAATCATCAGACCTTTCTGCGTTAGTCTTTTTTGCCAGAATATTTTTATAGTACAGAATTTCTAAATTAATATGCTCATTGAACTTATTTTCCTTTTGAGATATTTAGAGATTTTTAGATGAATTTAACACATTGCATAATAGAAGAAAGCCTTCATAAATTTGTTGAATCTGACATAAAAGAAAAATAATTAAACTTGGAGATAACACCCAGAAGTAAAACGTTAAATATCTCCGGAACTATTGTTGGAATCTTCTTGCAAATTTCTACTATTCGAATTTTTAAAGTTGAACCCTTTTTTAATATGTAGATGACCCCTATGGGATTTTTTCCTACATACAATAAAAATAGGCATAAATTCCTGTCGATTGGTGCCTGCTGCATATTTCTACGATAATTAAGTAATGAGTTAGGTAAGAGTGCTCCTCTTTTTTTTTTTTTTTTTTTTTTTTTGCGGACTGTACGTCACGTCAGATGTCTGATACGAACACATATCGGAAAAAAATGCGATATTAATGAAACTAAAGTGATTAATTTTAATTACTTTAAAATAATTAAAGTGAGAAAAGTTTTCTTATCGGCATATTTCTGAATGAAACAAGAATATTAGTTAGAAATCATTCAACAATTAATCACACCGAATTTCTTTTCGAAATGATATTTTTTGAAAGTTTTATCGTTGAAACGATCATTTATCATGTAAAAATAGACGCAAATGGCAAAGTAAAAATGTAATACGTTTTATTAAGATTTTGTTACTTAGTGGCAAATTACATTTTAGCAGACTGGCACTTTTATGAATTTTTCCGGTTCTAACATTATAATAGTGCGTCCCAAAAGTTTAAACACAAACACAACTATTTTCAAAGTAATATAAACTTATTTCTTTAATTTAAATGCATGTTAATATGTACCACCATATTTAAATGCATAAGACATACGCGCATAAGACATACATGCATAACATACATAAGAGAATATTTTAACAAAGGTATGAATGTTAAAAATATAATAATGCAACATGCTGCAG
Source organism: Salticus scenicus (assembly GCA_963930645.1). Lineage (NCBI taxonomy): Eukaryota > Metazoa > Arthropoda > Arachnida > Araneae > Salticidae > Salticus > Salticus scenicus. Next base: position 222,978,173 of record OZ005655.1, on the reverse strand, counting down.
AGATCCTAAAATTTAAATTTATGTAATATTATGTAAGAGCATGCATAATAAACATATAAATATTATATTGCAAAAGTTCGTGTGGTAATTTTCATGTTCCGTCTAAATAGTTCCCAGAAAAAATAGCCCCTCCAAAAATATACCATACCAATAAATAAATAAATAAATAAAATTGCACTTAGAATAAAAAATTAAATTATTTTTTATACTTCAAACCCTTCAAACATATATAAATATTAAGTCTACCGGAAAGCTCTGTCTTTATGAATTAAAATACTGACATTGGAAATTTATCCTGGATAATATTTAACATGTTCTCGAGTAACTTTTATAATAATAATTAGTGAAGTACCAATAAATATCGTTACCCAAAAATTTCCGGTGACAGTTTATTAATTCTAAAGAACAGAACTTTCCAGTAGATCGAATAAATTCGATTTGACTTTATTATCATTATTATTATTTTTTAATTACTATTAAATCATTTACTGTTCGATTATTTTATGATCATTTTAGTTCCTTTAAACCAGTAACGGTCGACATATTTTGCTATTTTGAACAGTAAGTCTGTCCTTTTAGCGTTTCTTTAAAACGTTACACGTGTTAGAGGAATTACATTTTACCTTCTGAGGAACACTTTAAGGCATGGCTCGATTTTTTTTAGTGCCACCGTATAAATTGCACTTATCTAATACGGGTTAATTAAAATAGTCAAAAAACACATACAATAAGGTATATGTGTATATATTCTGTATATATATTTAAAGTATTGCTAGATTTAAAAAAAAACGCTTGCAAAAATTCTTAAGATTCAACTTTTAAAAATATATTATTTCCATATATTATTTCCAAATATTGCAATTTCCATCTAAATTGGCTTTTACAATGACGATCAACAAATCCCAGGGCCAAACCTTAAAAGTGACAGGCATTCATTTAGGAACTCCATGCTTCTCACACGGTCAATTATATGTTGGTTGTTCACGTGTTTCAAGTGCCCAGAACTTGCATGTGCTGACGGAAAATAATTAAGTCATTTAATGTTGTATACAGATTGGTGTTAGAATAAAAATAAATTGTATATTTTTCCCGTAGATCTTTCAATGAGTTGCAAATTTTTTTTTAGTATACTTTATCAGACTCTGTTTTGCACAGCACCACAATGATAAGGTTTCATTACATTACATATTATGATCAAACCGTCAGTTCCCACACATGCACATTAAAATTTCCACGTGAACGAAGTCGCGGGTAACAGCTAGTAAGGTTATAAAATATATACAAATACAAACGTAATTCTATGTAGAATTCATATAATTCTTAGAACTACTTAAATTCTAACTAAAGAGGATATTAAGATTATATCCTGTTAGACGGCTGGAGTAATTAAAAGAAAACGTGCTCTTAGCTGTTCAGAATATTTTATTTATTTGTAAAAAAAAAAAAATGCAGAAAAGTAATCGATATTTCATTAACACAAATAATTTCTGATAGTCATTGATTTTATTTAACCTCTTGCGAATTGTTACATATTTTTTATTTTTCATTAGTGTATTATCTGCTGATCAAAAAATCTATTTAAGCATCTTAACTCAAGTGATTTCCAATATAATTACTTAAACTACCATTGATATATGTCACGTTAGATGCTTGATAAGAACACATATCGGACAAAAAGTGAGATTAATGAAACTAAAGTCATTAATTTTAATTACTTTAAAACAATTAAAGAGAGAAAAGTTTCTTATCGGCATTTTGGGAGGAAACAAGAATATTAGTTAGAAATCCATGCAGCAATTAATCACGCCGACTTTCTTTTCCAAATGATGTTTCTTGAAAGCTTTATCGTAGAAACAATCATTTATCATGTTAAAATAAACGTAAATGCCTAAATAAAAATGTAATACATTTTGTTTAGATTCTGTTATTTAGTGTCAAATTACGTTTTCAGCACACTGGAATTTTATATTAATTCTTTCAGTTTTGACACTGTAATAAAGTGCGTGTCAGAAGTTCGGTTCTGATGTTATAATATACAATATGTGTCAAACATTTAAAGACACCTTTTTTCAAAATAAATATACACTGGGTACTGACCAAAAGTATTGAAAGTTTAAAAAACAATCACATTTTCAGTTTAAACATTTATCTCTTGAAGAAATGCTCTCAGACACTGGATATGTATAGAACGAGGTCTTCCTCATGTTTTTCAATGAAAATTAGGCTATGACAATAATTAGGGAGAAGGCAGCAAATTGAGCAAAGTCAATAAGGTTTGTGATCACTGAATGATCTATAACTGTAGGATATGTTAATATAGGCCTTGTAAATTTTCTCCTGCATTTGTAACAGTCGATAACAAAAGTATCCGAACACTAGCAAAAAGTCCTATATAAAAAAAAGTAGAGTTAATACTGTTTTGTTAAATAAATCCTTGTCGAATCCTGTTCTTAGTCGCAAAGATTCCTATATAAAAAAAAGTAGAGTTAATACTGTTTTGTTAAATAAATCCTTGTAGAGTCCGTTCTTAGTCGCAAAAATTCCTATATAAAAAAAGTAGAGTTAATACTGTTTTGTTAAATAAATCCTTGTCGAATCCTGTTCTTAGTCAGTGTAAGAACATGATTCGATAAGGATTTATTTAACAAAACCGTATGAAGTGTACTTTTTTTACATAGGAATTTTTGCTAGTGTTCGGACACTTTTGTTACCGACTGTATATGCTTTCTATAATATTATAAATAGCTAAATTGTTCTCCAAGCGTTATACATTATTTCAGGTATTAGTTTTATGCTGAAAGAATTATTTAAGACGAGTTAACATGTGCAGAAAAAAACATGAAATCAAATTCATAACCGCAGAAGTCATTACAGTCGGCTGCAAAATTATTCGAGCACTAGCAATAATTCTTGCCAAAAAAAGTACACTTAATACAGCTTTGTTAAATAAATCCTTGTCGAGTCATGTTCTTAATCCGTCTAAGAACATGATTCGACAAGGATTTACTTAGCAAAACAGTCTTAAGTGTACTTTTTAAATATAAGAATTATTGGCTAGTGCTCGAATAATTTTGCAGCCGACTGTAAGTAACCACTGAGCTGAAGAACAACTGGAGGACCGGTTTTTGCGTGCCGTTTTTGGAAGGTTTGTCTTCCGAGCGTTGTACGGCAGAAAGCATTTGATACCTTTATATTTCAAAGTAAAATTGTGTAAAGGTTGTCTGTTCGAACAACCATATGCTAAACATGGTATTACAATTTTAAATTTTAATTCTTTGAAGAGTATAATAGTAATAGACCCGACAAATGTTGCCTGCCGTGCAAGATTTGACTCTGCACAGCAACTGATTGCAGAAAAACTGGCATGCACAAACACTGTGTAAAGGTATTGGAAGCATTTGCTCCAGTTGTTCTTCAGCTCAGTGTAAGTAACACGTTTTAGTATACTCAACATGTCTCTGCGGCAGTGCCGTTACTAGCAGCACAAGTAGTCACCGTATATATGTCCGGCTTATCTTCCCGCAAACAGATGAACGCAAAAAGATGCGACACGTGAAGTACCAAAAGGTGCGAAATAACAAAGATTCCGAGTTGATCATTAAATTTAAATTATTCTAATTAGTTTAAAAGATGTCAACTTAAACTTTATCCAACATGAAGTAAAGTGAAAGTATCGATTGTAAGTTATCCATATTTTTATATATTGTCTATGTTTTTGTATAGATTTTGTAAATGTGTAAAGTAAATAGAGATTCAGTCATGGAATAAACAAGAAAGAGGTATCTTCTGTACATTCTATGTTCAATATCAAATTAGTATCAAAAAGATATGAAAATGGCAACGAGTAAATTCGTTCTACAGTCGGTAACAAAAGTGTCCGAACACTAGCAAAAATTCCTATGCAAAAAAAGTACACTTCATACGGTTTTGTTAAATAAATCCTTGTCGAATCATGTTCTTACACTGACTAATAATAATATTCGACAAGGATTTATTTAATAAAACCGTACGAAGTGTACTTTTTTTTACATAGGAATTTTTGCTAGTGTTCGCGGACACTTTTGTTACCGACTGTACATTAATATTACTTCGATTATTTATCAAATATGGATTAAGCACAGTTTCAAGAATTATTAAGAAAATTAACAACAGTAATAAACCTCTATACCGAATTTTTCATCATGATGCCAAAATTCCAACATTTACGTCATCTCGATCACTCAGATATGCTACATTTTTGAGTGAATATAATTATAAAAGGTTCAACACCGATGAAATGAAAATCATATAAATGCTGATTATCTCTGAACAGCTTCCATTAAATTAGAGGTCCAAAACTCTACAAGATGAGGACATCATAAATTTACAAGCTGTGAATTAAATTTTTAATGAGATCCTCACGCCTGAAGAAAAGCTTTCTTTAGCGCCATATCGCTAAAGAAACTGAAAAAGGTCCAAAATTATCAACTTTGAAAAAGGAACTTTTGTTAGGTGATAATTATATGGTACCGACTACTTGTTACAAAATGGAATCATTTTTAAGGGTCATAGGATCTACATTCCAGTGACATTTCGACAAACAGTATTAAAAGAATTACATACTACTCACATCGGCATAACAAAAATGAAGCAGCTGGCTAGATGGTATGTTTACTGAGAAGAAATTGGTCAAGCCATTGAAAATCTAGTAAAAAGTGGCAAAAAAAATGTGCTAACTTGCGAAGTAATCCACCAAAAGTTGCTGTACACCCGTGGGATAACACTAAAGATAATTGGGAACGGATACACATAGATTATGCCGGTCTCTTTCAAAATCCCTAATTTTTTTTTTTTTTTTTTTTTTTTTTTTTTTATGTGTCGATGCAAAGTCGAAGTGATTAGACATACACATGTCAAAATTAGTTCCAAATACCAGCTCAACAATCAATCTCTTAAAAATCATTTTCTCAACTCACGGATTTCCTTCAATACTTGTATCAGATAATGCGTTCATTTTCACAAGCGAAGAATTTCGAACGTACTGCAATACTAGAGGAATAGTCCAAAGGTTTATAGCACCGGGGCATCCTACCATAAATAGCTTGGCTGAACGAAATGTGCAAACCTTTAAACGACGTCTGAAGTCAATGATACATGAAGCTGGTACCCTTATAGAAAAAATTCAGAAAATATTGCTCCGTTATCGTTCTACTCCTCTAAGTTGCGGGAAATCTCCAGCAGAACTCTATCTTAATCGTAAAATTCGTATAGAATTGGATGAACTTTTGCCGAAATCAACACGTCTATTAAATTTTACCAGTAAGCCAGTGCGAGCGTTATCCAAAGGAGAAAGAATTCAGGCCCATGTGTACCAAGACAATTCGGAACTACGGCAGTTTGGTGTTGTCATTCGCAAACTGGGTACTCGTCATTACCTAGTGAAGCTGGACTCAGGGTGTATCCTAAAACAACACATAAATCAATTAATTTCAACTAGAGTGCCTATGGCAAATAAATATTAACCTAAGAAAACAAATACACTAAGGGACACACACACACACACACACACACAAAAAAAAAAAAAAAAGCCACACTGCACAAAAATGGATTTATACCTTTTTCTTTTGTAATAACTTCAAAACTATGGGTTGAAACAAATAAAACTGTCTTGCATGCATAATACCAAAGAGATGAAATGATACCTATGTACATTTTCGATTTAGTAATTCGCTTTATTACACTCTACGAAGTACATAATAAAAAATCAACATGAAATTTAATTTTTAAACGTAATATAATAAACTTATACTTGGTATTCTATTATGATTTATTTTATGAAATGAAGAAGTTATACTTTAATATATGAAATAAAACTATTTATTTGTTAGATCTAAATAATTACTTGATAAAAATGCGTATTTTGCATTTGGTTAATTCCACCTTTATATGGAATTACTGCTTTAATGTGCAATGGTAAAATATTTTACAGTTTTTTAACATGAAACTCAAAAATTTCACTGGGCCAAATATAATAAATAATTTTTTCTAGTTCTTACAGAGTTGTAGGCTGCAAGTTTCGAGTCCTCCCGCTCTTCCCCACGTCTTTTTATAGATTAAATATTTTCGAGCAGATTGACATTAGAATTATTTCCAGGTCTGGTAAAGAAAACATTCTACGATATTCTTTGTGAGATTTAAGTTAAAGTTTAAAAAGATATGATTACTTACAGAATTATAGGTGCTCATGGTCATGGGAATGGAAAGGTAATTTTAACAATTTGAATCAAATAAACATACCCCAGAAGCCCTTTAGCAAGGTACAATATCATCTTGAATTGCTGTTTTCAGGAAAGTCTGACATACCTTCAAAATAATCGACCAGGCGCCACTTTTATAATGGCCACGTTTTATTTCCAATTAATTGATCCCTTGAGCCTGAAAATTTGTCCGACTCCTTGAAAAATTATGCACCTCTGTACCATAATATACGGAGTATGTATCACTGTTTTAAGAGTGTGATTTTCGTTAAGTCGGTCAATTTTTCGTCCTCCTCCTAGCTTTTTCTGTCAGCTCGAAATAAACTAAACTTGACTCGTCAGAGAAAAACAGTTCAGCCCAATAATTAACCGATAATTTTTTTTTAATTTTTGATCAACTAAAAGTCTTGTTTTTATAATTATTTTTCTTAACAATTGCTTTTTTGGTAGCTACTTTTTTAATTATTTTTCTTAACAATTGCTTCTGGTTTTTAACTTGCTTTGTTTAATTGTTCACGCGCTGTTTTTGAAGAAAGTATTTTGATATACACTTTTTTTTAATGTTTTCTAAGTTATGAACACGATACAAATCGATTTTTTAAACTTTAGCTTCTTAACTTGCGGTCATCTCGCTTGGATGAGCAACATGGTTGCCTAAAGACAGATTTCCAGTTTAAACAGACCAAAACATTTTATATCTTGATAAAACCCATCTCACCAATATTTCGTTAACATATAATTATTTTGCCATCCAATTTATTAAAATATTTTTTTTTTTTTTTCATTGTAAAATTGATATTTTTTGTGACATCGTTAATTGTCTTATCCTTGCTATTTTTGAAATACTTTCTAAAATTAAAAATTTCCTGTCAATTGCATTTTGTTTCTAACTCGGGCTCAATCCTAAAGTCTACGTGGAAGACAACGTAATAAAATCTGTTCGAAGATTTGGTTTTTAAACTATAAAATTGGCGGATACAGAAAGTAAAAAGAAAACTATCGAAGTGCGGCTTTTTTTCTTTCTCTTTTTTTTTTTTTTTTTTTTTTTTTTTTTTTTTGTCCCTTAGTGTACAGTCGGTAACAAAAGGGTCTGAACACTAGCAAAAATTCCTATGTAAAAAAAGTACACTTCAAACGGTTTTGTTAAATAAATCCTTATCGAATCATGTTCTCTAAGAACATGATTCGACAAGGATTTATTTAACAAAACCATATGAAGTGTACTTTTTTTACATAAGAATTTTTGCTAGTGTTGGGACACTTTTGTTACCGACTGTAGTTCTAAGTCATCAGAACACGTCACCTTCACTACAAGTACACAAATGTGTGATAATTCTCCAATTTTAAGGGGTGATGATATGCTAACAGATTTACGCATCCAGAGAAATAATAAAGGACTCGTGAGCAAACCTTCAACATTCAGAGACCACTCAGCAACACCAACACCTTGTAATAACTCAATTCAAAACACCCATACTTTATGTCGAAGATCAGGGAGAATAAGACGTCCTCCACAATACCTTTCAGACTATGTGACATGACTTTTACAAAAACTTTTATTAGTTTTCATTTATCAATATATGTATGTTCTTTTTCTTTTCAGTTTAGGGTAAGTGCACCAGTGATTGACACTTTTAGAGCAATTTCTGATGTTTTTAATGTTCTAGTCATCAGAAAACATTTTTAGAAATCTAAGTTAGTACATATGGCATGAAAGACATTCAGAACCACATATATGCTAAAATATATACATTTGATAACAATTTTTTTTATGAATTTTTATTTGACGCCCACTCAATGTTCCAGTAATTGACACTGCCAGTTTTTCATTTTTTCAGTAATTAGCACCCTATGCTCCAGTGTTTGACATAAAATGTTAAAATTTTTATATGTAAAATATATGATTTTATTATTTTTCTTATTTATTAATTATTTCGAGATAGATGTCAATTACTGGAGCATGCCAATCACTGGAGCACCTACCCTATATCATTTCAATTTTATATGTCAAAAATTTAGTGTGGGAGATTGTAGTATCCATCAGACGGCGCTGCATTTGAAGTAAAGTGAAAGTACTATGATTGTAAGTTATCCATCAATGTATATATTGTCTATGTTTTTTGTTTATATTTGTGTAACCAGAAATTCAGTCATGGAATAAACAATTAAGAGGTATCGTCTACGCATTCTTTGTTCAATATCAAATGATATCAAAAAGTTATGAAAGCAGCACAATGTACTACTTAAAAAAAAAAAAAAATCTGCTTACAGCAGTGACAACTGCTTGAAGCGGTTGGACTCCAAACTACAACCCGCAGCAGCGGGATAAATTAGAGAAACCTTAATATCAGAATTATATGAAATCGCCCAAAGAGAGGTTTTCAGCAATTTCAATGGAGAATTTCTTTTCTTTTCCTTTCTTCTTTCTTTCTTTCTTTTTTAACTTTTTATTTATAAAGTAATATAAAAAATAATGATTCAATTTTTTTGAAAATTCATTTAAATATAGAGATCAAGCGAAGCGGACAAAGTCTGCTAGTTTTAAAATATTTCCGTTATTGCATTATTCATTTATGATAAAATTTATTTATCTTTTAATTTATAAAAAAAAAAAAAAAAAAAAAAAGTAAATGCATAGATATTTAATAAGAGCATCTGCAAATATGCACATTTCTCTAATGCCAATGCATTTATTAATTGTTTTATTGCAATGCAGGGTTAAAAAAGAGTAATTAATAGAACAAAAGTAATTAATTATAATCATTTTTAAATCATACAAATCGGGAACAATTCCTTAGCTTCTTTCTGAAAGGAAGAATAAACAGCAAAATTATTTACATCCATTCAATGATTTATTATCATAATATTCTTTCTAAAATGTCATTTCTTCTGAAAAATTCTGATGTGACGTAAATAAATCATATTATTTCAAATTGAGGCTAGCTGTTTTTGAAGAAATTGAATGTGAAAGAGGAAAGAAAATATAATTCAACGATACATTTAGAGTAAGAATTTTATAACATTAAAAATAAGATTAATTTTTACTGAACAGAAATTCTTTATTTTGTAATTAAGTATAAGAATGAACATAAAATTAAGCAGTACATTTACATGTATAATACGATACAGTCGTGTGACATTTATTAGAATAATTCTGAATTTTCAATTTTTGTATTTCATTATTTACTTAATTCATGCAATAATTCAAAAATATACGGTGCTCTATACATATACTGAACAAACGTCCCCATTTACTGGGGACAAATGGGAGCGTCCTTTATTTTTGAAGGTATTTTTCTAAGTTTTAAAAAATTGTAGAAAGTAAATTATTAATCAGTAATACTTTATTTTTAGTCCTTATTTATTAGGAATGAAAAAATACATCCATAATTGGATAATTGTAGCATTTTTTAACACATCTCTATTATAAAAGTACTTTGATCTGGTCAGCCTATCTATACAGTTAGGTAACAAACTATATCATTTTTTTTTTTTTTTCTTTTTTGTGGTAGTCCGCGCATACGCAGTAATAAATTATTTACTATAACTGCCCATATCTCTTTGAATATTAAATATATTTGTTTTAAACTATAATATAATGATTTAGACATATGTTCATGCTGTCATGCTTTCCGAAAGTTTCATAAGATTTGAAAAAAAAAAAAAAAAAAAGAATCTTTGGAGTAATAAAGTAAAAACTTGCGAAACATTTTTGCATTTTTAAATAAAATATTAATAACTCCTTAAATATTCAAGATATCTTCACAAAACTTTCCACACGTATAAAATATAACATTTATAACCACATCTAAAATTTGCAGATCAGTCGAAGCTATTCCATAAACAGGGTTATCATAAATACTTTTTATTTTATTGGATTTGTTGTTCGTCCCCTAAGAGCCTTTGGGACAAAGACTTTGCTGAAAAATATGAGAAAAGATATGTTTTCTTTATTCCCAAAATTGAAGAGCAACACGGTAAGTATTTTTCAAGATATTCGAAAAAACGTAAAAAAGCGAAAGTTTCCATATTATTTTGTCCAACACCTGCATATTAGGATACTTCTACAGTCGGTAACAAAAGTGTCCGAACACTAGCAAAAATTGTTATGTAAAAAAGTACACTTCAAACGGTTTTGTTAAATAAGTCCTTGTCGAATCCTGTTCTTAGTCAGTCTAAGACATGATTCCATAGATATAGTAATAAGACATAGATTGATCATTGAGAGGAGAAAAGTGATACCTTTTTTAATCGAGAAAAGACGGCCATTTTTCTCTCTTATGGATGTATTTCCCCGAGTGAATATACATGGGAATACACATACAGTCGGCTGCAAAATTATTCGAGCACTAGCCGATAATTCCTATATTTAAAAAGTACACTTAATACAGCTTTGTTAAATAAATCCTTGTCGAATCATGTTCTTAGACTGATTAAGAACATGACTCGACAAGGATTTATTTAACAAAGCTGTATTAAGTGTACTTTTTTTTGGCAAGGATTATTGCTAGTGCTCGAATAATTTTGCAGCCGACTGTAGGTAATTTAGCAAATAAAATTTATGCACTAAAAAAGAATGAAAAACTCCAGATACCCCTTTTCTTTCTTTTCGTTTTCCTTTCCTTTTATTTTTCTTTTTCTTTTTTTTTTTTTTTTACTATACTCTAGTATACTCATGTCTGCACAAAACTGTCTTTCTTTTGGCATTTATTATTATTATACTTCTTTGAGATAAAAATCGTCTGCATTCATCATGAAAAATAATTTTAATAAATTATAATTCAGTAAATTATTTGTATTGCGTAAATTTGTATAGGATTATATATGGAAGAAAGCCTTGTGGTGGCCACAACATACTAGTTATATATTAAAAGTTTCGCGGCTGCTAGCTACATCTAAAAGAATTTTGAGAATTCCATATTACTTACATAAAATCTTAAAAAATACTAAAATTTAATAAAAGTATTCCATTAAATATGAAAGCAGTAATTATCTCATAATAATAACAAAGCAACTGATTATAAAAAATACATTTTTCATAAATTACTTGAATATAACTTATTTATGGAACCTACCCCATTGCTTTTCATATATTTATTAGAACACTCAAAAGCCGGGCAATATTTCGGCATTTTCAAAATTCATTACCATTCTATTCCATTACTGTTTTCGAGTTTTAACTCTCTAATGGCTGATGCCAAAAAACTTTTTCTTTTAGAATTCACAGAAGAAACTTTTATCAAATATTTAAATTCAAGATTTATATGGTAAGTAAAATGCACTTACCCTGTATATGAGTATCCTATGAGGCTTGCAGAACCAGATGAATTTATTCCATGTATGAAAAGAAGAACCAATTTCTATTTTCTTTTATAAACATCTTTTCTGCTAAGCTATTCAAAAGATAATTTCAAATATATAAATAATGATGTTTCAATTTAATTAAACCAGCCTCATTTAGCTTGGTTTGTGTATTAGGAAATTATATATTATTTTATGTTGCATTCTTTTTGTGGGAATAAAAATGAACCCACGTATTATCCTTTTAATCACATCTTTTATTATAAAAACTGAACATCGAAGAAAGGAGAAAAAAAAAACGAAAAATACATTATTACATGTACATAGAAACACAGACGGCCAATCAGAAAAACAAATGCGTCATAGCGTCGTCACAATGTAGATGTATATATGCATGAAGAAATAAAAGAGTCAAATGAAATGTTTTTAGAATAATATGAAAATGAAAGTTTTTGTAATTATTGAAAGAATGTCATTTTGAGTTTATTTCTCACCAACACCCCTGCGTAAACTCGATGACATTTAATCACAGTTCAACAAGGAAATTCGCAATTTTCGAAAAGAATGTCTCGGCAGAGGCTTCGTGAGCACATCGGCGATCATATTTTCCGTGCTTACATACTCAATCTTTATTGTGCCCTGCTCAACAAGGTCTCGAATCAGATGATACCTTAGTTCGATATGCTTAGTTTTCTGTCGAAACTTGTCGTTTTCCGCTAATTTAATGCAAGAAAGGTTGTCTTCATAGAGTGTAATAGGACAATTTTGTTGCATATCAATTTCTTCAAAAAGGTTTATAAGCCATTTTACTTCTTGCGCGGCACTTGCTGCAGAAATATATTCCGCTTCTGCTGATGACATTGATACAGATTTTTGTTTTTTGCTTGTCCAGTATACAGTATTTGCTCCTATGCAGAACAAATTTCCTGTTGTAGACTTACGATCACTGGGATCGTTTGCCCAGTCGGAATCTGCATATACCCTCAAGACAGGCTCTTCAATATTATTATATGTCAATTTAAGATTAATTGTACTTTTTAAATATCTCATTAATCTTTTTACCGCTTCCCAATCTTTTGCTCTTGGGCGCTCATTTCTTCTACTCAAAATATTTACCGCGGCGCTAATATCCGGACGTGACACGGTTGAAATATATAACAATGCGCCTACAGCCTGTCTATATTGTGTATTTTCTGGTAAAAGGTTTTCCTCGTCATTTAATTTTATGTAACCTGTGTCCATAGGAGTGTCTGTAGGTTTTGAATTTTCTAAACCGTATTTGACTATAAGTTCTTGTATCTTGTGTGTTTGATCAAGAGTCATTGTATTTTCATTAGGACGATTAATATTTATCCCAAGATATTGTTTTGCTTCTCCCAAGTCTGTTAACGGGTATTCTTGTTTTAGTTTGTTTACAATTTCATTTATTTGTTGATCATTCCCCGCTATTAACAAATCATCGACATACACAAGTACATAAGTAGTTACATCGTTTTGTTTACGTTTATAAAGACACTTGTCGAATTGACTTTGAATAAAGCCTAAGTTAAGTAATGACTCATTCAATTTTAAATTCCATGCTCTCGCGGCCTGCTTTAGCCCGTATATTGCCTTTTTTAATTTACACACCTTATGTTCTTCCCCGGATACCACGTATCCTTCTGGCTGATGCATATAAACATCTTCACTCAATTTACCGTGTAAAAATGCAGTCTTGATATCAATATGTCTAAGACTTAAATTCTTATAAAGACTCATTGCCAAAAAACTTCTCAAAGTTGTGTGAGACGCCACTGGGGCGAAAGTCTCATCGTAGTCTATTCCATATTTTTGTGAAAAGCCCTTCGCAACCAGCCTAGCTTTGTATTTTTCAACACGGCCCTGACTGTTATATTTTGCTTTGAATGCCCATTTGCACCCTACTATTTTCATCCCTGGTGAAACCTCAACTAAATCCCAGGTGTCATTCTGCTTGAGTGAATTTATTTCATCTAATGTAGCATTGATCCAATTTTCCTTTTCTACAGGGTTTTCCATACTTATTATATCATCCCAGCATTTTGGTTCACTTATTCTTTCATTGTGTAATGTGAATGCGAATCTATCTGGTGGTACCCCTTTATTAGATCTTTGTGATCTACGTGGAGTATTTTGAGAATTATCTGACACAACACTATCATTAGTTTCATCTATCTCTGAGTCTATTATTTGCAAATTTGGTGATGGATTTTTATTATCACTTTTCTCATCATTGTTTTGTGATGTGTCATATTTAAGTATCGCTTGTTTTTCATTTTCTACAAATTTTACGGTTCGACTAATAATTATGTTTTTGCCATTTGTACAGATCCTATATCCTTTACTTCTATTGTCGTACCCTACGAATATGCCTTCCTGTGCCGTATTATCTAATTTTCCTCTGTGTACCTTTTGTACGTATGCATAGGCACGACAACCAAATGGTTTTAACATTGATAAGTCAGGTTTTCGACCTGTCCATAATTCATAAGGTGTCAATTCACACGAAGATGTTGGGAGTCTATTTTGCAAGTAAACTGCGGTATTTATTGCCTCCCCCCAGAAAGAATTTGGTAAATTGCCATCTTTTAATAAACAACGTGCCATTTCAACTAAGGTACGATTTTTACGTTCAGCAGTTCCATTTTGAGAAGCTGAATAGGGAACAGTGAATTGGTGGTCTATACCTAATTTTGTTAAGTATTCATTTAATTCTGTCCCGGTATACTCTCCTCCGTTGTCGGAGCGGATTGCATGCAAAGTTCGTCCGAATTTATTTGATGTCATTGCGATATATTCCCTCAATTTTGCAAAAACTTCATCCTTTTTTCTCAGTAGGTATATTACTGTAAATCGACTAAAATCGTCTATAAAAGTTAAAAAATAGTATTTTCCACCGACCGTGGGGGTTGTCATTGGTCCACACAAGTCAGTGTGTACCAACTCTAGTGCTTTAGTTGCCCTAAACTGAGCCTTTTTGGGATAAGGATTGTCCGTTAATTTAGTTAATATGCAAGTTTCACATGCATTATCATGTTTGCAGTTGTCTAGTTTTATCCCAACTGCCATGTTGTTGTTTACCAATCGTTTTATATGACTAATGTTTCTATGGCCTAATTTAATGTGCCATTTATCAATGCAATTTGTATTTTCACATATTTTTACCATGTTTATAGTGTGTGTTGTATCATAGTTAACTTTGCATTCGTATAAATTGTTGTTAATGTAACCTTCAATGCATGTTTCTCCTTCATGCATTATTTTGCATGATTTGTTTTCAAATATTGCTACACAACCATTTTCAGTAGCTTCTTTTACAGATATGAGGTTTGTCTCTATCTCTGGTACATATAAAACATTTTTCAATATTATAGTATTATGTGTGTTATTGGAATTTATGGTGTTTAATTTCACAGACCCATGACCCAGGGATTCTATCTCCTGTCCATTCGCGATTGTTACGCGTGAATTATTATGATTAAATTCATGAAATTTATTCCTATCATTGCATACATGCGTTGAACAACCTGAGTCTACATACCAATTGTTAGATTTCTCACCGATAAATAGAGTGAATATTTTATCGTTAGGTTTTTTATTTTCACTCTCAGTAATAAGAGCCCTATCCGCGTTATGTCTGTCTTGAGAGTACATACCAGATTTGAAAGTTGATCTGGCATTGCTGGCTTTTGTTTGTTTCAGAGTCTTTTCTTTATTTTTATTTTTAAGATGCCAGCATTCTTCAATTGTATGCGATTTTTTTTTACAATAACGGCAGAACTTTGAATTTTCTGGTTTCGGTTTAAATTTAACCTTTAACACTGAATTATTTTCAGATTTGTTTTCTTTTCTTTTAGAAAATTCATCAATCAATTTCGAGCGTATAAACTCTGGTACAAGATCCTTTTCATCACGCGATTCTAAAGCGGTAATTAATACATCATAACTTGGAGGTAAGGAACAGAGCATTAGGGCTGAAAGGTGCCTGTCATTTATTTCTTCTCCGAGCGATACTAACTTATCTCGCAATTGATAGATGTTAGTTAAGTGGTCTATCATATCGCCACCTTCAGTTAATTTCGTAGAGTAAAGCTTTCTAAGCAAAAATAGTTTACTGCTGAGGGTTGAACGCTCATGTACAGCTTTTAAGGCGTTCCAGCATTCTTTAGCGGTCTCAAGATTTTTGACATGGATTATTTGATTATCCTCTATTAAGAGGTTTATAATGGCTCGTGCTTTCCTATTTTTGTTATTCCATGTGTCCGTAATAGGATTCGGAGCATCGTTAAGAACCACGGAATATAAATCTTCCTTTTGGAGAAACATTTCTAATTTAAATTTCCACACATCATAATTTTGTGCGTTAAGTTTTTCAATTATAGTGTCCTTGAGGATACTCATTTTAATATTTCAATTTTGTTTTCTTTCTAGTTTATAATAACTACAATTTTATATTTAATCATTCATATGTTTATTTTAAACATTCTTTTATTTCTATACTTTCGTTTTCAAGAAACAAAAAGAAAACATATTTATTTATTTTCGCTTACATTTTTTTATCATTATTATTAGCAAAATAATATTATTTTAAATGAAGCAAATGTTTCTTCAAATATGCAAAGAAAAAAAACTGTCAAGAATAAATTCAAAGTTTCGATTTAGCGCGTCAGTAGCATAATCTTTTAGAATTCACAGAAGAAACTTTTATCAAATATTTAAATTCAAGATTTATATGGTAAGTAAAATGCACTTACCCTGTATATGAGTATCCTATGAGGCTTGCAGAACCAGATGAATTTATTCCATGTATGAAAAGAAGAACCAATTTCTATTTTCTTTTATAAACATCTTTTCTGCTAAGCTATTCAAAAGATAATTTCAAATATATAAATAATGATGTTTCAATTTAATTAAACCAGCCTCATTTAGCTTGGTTTGTGTATTAGGAAATTATATATTATTTTATGTTGCATTCTTTTTGTGGGAATAAAAATGAACCCACGTATTATCCTTTTAATCACATCTTTTATTATAAAAACTGAACATCGAAGAAAGGAGAAAAAAAAACGAAAAATACATTATTACATGTACATAGAAACACAGACGGCCAATCAGAAAAACAAATGCGTCATAGCGTCGTCACAATGTAGATGTATATATGCATGAAGAAATAAAAGAGTCAAATGAAATGTTTTTAGAATAATATGAAAATGAAAGTTTTTGTAATTATTGAAAGAATGTCATTTTGAGTTTATTTCTCACCAACATTTTCGGCATCAAAAATCTTTGCTCGATAACATGGGGATGATAGATCTATATAAATTACTATATCTATGCATGATTCGATAAGGATTTATTTAACAAAACCGTATGAAGTGTACTTTTTTTACATAGGAATTTTTGCTAGTGTTCGGACACTTTTGTTACCGACTGTACCAAAGGTAGATTTACCTTTCTCCTATTCCCAAAAGTAGGGTTTTTACTTTCTTCTATATGTAATATAGAGAAAGTATTGGATTCGCGAAAATTTTCGACCTCCGTTTTTTGACGGATCTACACGTTTTGGGATGTCCTGAACACGAATTGATAGTTTTTAGAAAATGTCTGTCTGTGTGTCTGTGTGTCTGTCTGTCTGTCTGTCTGTATCATTTTTTTGTGGACGCTGTATCTCACGAACATATGAATGAAATTTAACCAAACTTGGTATTTAGTTGCACCCTGACATGAACTGGTGCCCATTAGATTTGGGGATCAATAGCTCAACAGGTGGCGCTGTAATCGCATTTTATGCAAATTTTTAACATGGCAGCATAGGACAAAATTCCGTATAAATGGGCATAATGAGAGTTATTTTAAACTTGTGATTGTAAAATGAATTTGAATTATTGATGATAGTAGTAGTTAACTAGGAAAAAAAAATTGTGCATGGGGGGGCATCGGTTCCCCCCCTGGGGGGGAAGTACCCCCCCGGGGGGGTTAAATTTTGAAGATGGGTATCATTCGAAAGATCTCGTCAATACCTTTAAAACGAATGGTTGAACCATAAATCTGTGATAATTTAAAACAAAGTTATCGATTTTTTTTACTTTTAACAAAAAAAAAACTTAGAAAAATAATCGTATTTTTTTTTTTTTTTTTTTTTTTTTTTAACGAAATTTTACCAAACTTGGTATTTAGTTGGTCCCCGACATAAACTGTTGCTGATTATATTTGGGGATCAATAGCTCAACAGGTGGCGCTGTGATAGCATTTTATCTAAATTTTTAACATGGCAGCATAGGACAAAAATTCGTATAAATGTGCATAATAAGAGTTATTTGACACTTGTGTTTGTAAAATTAATATGAATTATTGATAATAGTAGTACGTAACTAGGAAAAAAATTTTGTGCATGGGGGGCATCGCTTCCCCCCCGGGGGGGGGGGGGGGTAAATTTTGAAGATGGGTATCATTCGAAAGGTCTCGTCAATACCTTTAAAACGAATGGTTGAACTATAAATCTGTGATAATTTAAAACAAAGTTATCGATTTTTTTTACTTTTAACCAAAAAAAAAAAAAAAAAAAACTTAGAAAAAAATTCTATTTTTTTTTTTTTTTTTTTTTTTTTAAATATTGTTAGTGATTGAATATGTATTAATTTTCACAAAAAAAAAAAAAAAAAAAAAAAAAAAAAAAGGAAAAAAAAATCTTTTTTTTTTTTAAATATTGTTACTGATTGAATATGTATAGGAAAATATAGAAGAAAGTCTTGTGGTGGCCACAACATACTAGTTTAGACAAGGGTTATTGCTAGAGCTCGGATACCTTTTCTGCCGACTGTAATTTTTCAGTCTTCCAAGGAAGTCTCCAAACTTCTCTCTCCATGGTGGTGAAGAATATTAACATCATCCAATCAACGTACCCTGAGTATTATAACTTTAACCTTTTTACAGCTATAAGAGTCTTCTTAACGGGTCATGACCCATTCAGGTCACACCTCTATACAAGTTTCGATGCTCGCGCACCTCACAATGTGAGTGCGGGGCTGAGGGTGATGAAAATCACTACTTTTTCTCATGTCTACTAACCCAACACTGGCGTATTCTTAAGCCACCTAACAAACCTATCGACTGGCTATTTAACATCGTTTCCTACGCCAGAAACTAACCACTATCTATGACTTCTTAATGTACAGTCGGTAACAAAAGTGTCCGAACACTAGCAAAAATTCCTATATAAAAAAGTACTCTTAATACAGTTTTGCTAAATAAATCCTTGTCGAATCATGTTCTTAGTCAGTCTAAGAACGTGATTCGACAAGGTTTTGTTTAACAAAACAGTATGAAGTGTACTTTTTTTTATATAGGAATTTTTGCTATGTGTTCGGACACTTTTGTTATAGACTCTAACTTTCCAACCTTACTAACAACAGTCGACAGCAAAAGTATCCGAGCACTAGCCAATAATTCCGATGTCAAAAAAGTACACTTAATACTGTTTTGTTACATAAATCCATGTCGAATCATGTTCTTAGACTGACTAAGAACATGACTCGACAAGGATTTATTTGACAAAGCAGTATTAAGTGTATTTTTTTTAGACAGGGATTATTGCTAGAGCTGTGATACTTTTACCGTCGACTGTAACTTTTCAGTCTTCCAAGGCAGTCTCCAAACTTCTCTCCCCATGGTGGTCAAGAATATTAACAAAATCGATGAAATATCCAATCAACGTACCCTGATGCAGTGAAAATCTTCTTAAAACTTCTCCACCTTTCCCAACCTTCTTATGTGGAGGATCAAAATTGTGATGGCATGTCTCCGGACCACCTCTAGGGGTGTGTCCCAGACCGTCGCCAATTGCCCATCTGCGCAGCATTAGTGCGACGTAAAACCCAATCACCAATCACCACCCAACCTTCTTATTTAAACATCTGTCTCCTTAAAAATTATAAAATAGACTGCTAAAATAGACTGTTAAAATAGATTGCTGCAACCTGCCATTCTGTTAATAATAATGTACTCTCTTTTTTGATTAGCCTTTTCTCGCGAGGGAGCCAAGCTACAACGCTCATCATTTTCATTTTTATATGTATTTATGTCGCTTTATGTCGCGGGAAGGGGGGGGGGGCTCTGCCCTGGCAACCTTTGTATATATATTTTTTTCTTTTTGTTTTTATTTATGCAATAAACAGCGGGGTAGGCTTAACCTTTAGAAACGGACTCTTTTAAATTTTCCCAGTGCCATCAGAGCCTCTCTTTAAATACTAAAATCGCACAAATCTGATGCATAGTGGTCCTTCTGTCTTTGAAATCTTTAAAATTACGACTGGGCTACCGTGGCTCCGCGGCAGTTTGAGAGTCATCCCTAAGAATAGTCCCGGGGAAAATTTACAGTCGGCAGCAAAAGTATCCGAGCACTAGCAATAATCCCTGTCTAAAAAAAGTACACTTAATACTGATTTGTTAAATAAATCCTTGTCGAGCCATGTTCTTAGTCAGTCTAAGAACACGTTTCGACAAGGATTTATTTGACAAAACAGTTTTAAGTGTACTTTTTTCATATCGGAATTATCGGCGAGTGCTTGGATACTTTTGCTGCCGACTGCAAAATGATGCAGATTTTTGATTGATTAATCACAATTTTCGTAGTTAGTAAAATATTGTTTGGATTATTGGGATTCAGTTACTTAAATCTATTGTCACTTTACGTAATTTTTTAATGATGAAATATTTCTGAGATTGCGAAAGTGAGTAATTTATCTTGGATTCGTCTGAGTATTCGATTTTACCAATTAATTAAATCGAAAGAAATGTAATATCATTTAAGTCTTTTCAGTCTATAGTACCATTTTATCACTATACATGCAATCATATTATAACATATGTTTGGAATATTGATTAGTTTTATTTTGCATGTATAATACATATGCGCAATTCTTTCGCTAGTTTCGCAAATGTTACTTAAATCTAGAGTAGGTAACAAAAGTGTCCGAACACTATAAAAAATTCCTATGTAAAAAAAGTACACTTCATACGGTTTTGTTAAATAAATCCTTATCGAATCATGTTCTTACACTGACTAAGAACAGGATTCGACAAGGATTTATTTAACAAAACCGTATGAAGTGTACTTTTTTTACATAGGAATGTTTGCTAGTGTTCGGACACTTTTGTTACCCGACTGTACTGTCGTTTTATGCAATTTTTCATCGATAATAAAGGGTAGAGCGCCGGGCTCGTAATTGGAAGATTGCGGGTTCGGTACTCGAGCCTGCCAAAGACCGTCGTGTACACTAATGGTGGCTGGTGCACATAAAATCTGTCGTTGCGATAATGTCCTCCATGTTCCCATCAAAATTATGGGACCTGGGGTTCACCGAAGCAGGAGAGCTATCCCTTCCGTGGAGGATCAAAATTGCGATGGCATGTTTCCGGACCAATCTACGGGTGAGTCCTAGACCGCTGCAAATCGCACATTGCGCAGCACTAGTGCGACGTAAAACTCAACTAACCAACCATCGATAATAAAAGATTTCTAACATTGCGAAAGAGCGTAGTTTTGTTGGATTCCGACTGAGTATTCGATTTGCCGATTAATTAATTGAGTTAAATGTGACGTCATTTTAGTCATTTCAGGCTATAGTACCATTTTATCATTATACATGCAACAATATTGTAGCACGTTGGGGGTATTGATTTATTTTATTTTGTATATATAGCACATGTGCAATGCTGTCGGTTTCGCCAGTTTCGCAAATGGCTGTAACATTGTTGCGGCGTTTGCGGGAAGGAGGTTAAAGATATTATTAATTATTGTTCTAATTGGATATTTGTGTATTAATTTTGTTTTTATTTTAATTTTAGAGCAGAGTAAGTATATATGAAATTACATTTTAATGAATTTATTTGCATAAATTTTATTAATGAGTTATAATTTAATTGTATTAAGACTGAATAATGTTATGTGGGATAAACCGGGTGAAAGGGGGTGGATGTGCAGTTTGGATTTGTCTTTTCAAAACAATTTCATTTAATTTTGTGAATGTTTCTCGGCCTTTTTTTTATTATTTAGTTTATATATTTGTCAAAATCATAAAATATGAAGTTTATAAAAATTTTATTAGATGACAGTCCTTTATTGGAAATTTCGACGACTATGCTCTCGCGAGCAATTTTCTTTCGCAGTTTCACTTTGTCTGGCAATTTCAAATCAATTTTATTTAACTTATTGTTGATAGATTTTTTTTTTTTTTTTTTTAGCTTGTACATTAACATTAAAATTTTGCCATTAAGAGAAACTACTTTGCAGTAAAAATGTGGGAAGACTGCTTTCGTTCTCTTTTCTTTAAAAGAAAGGGGGTGGGGGGATAGTTTACATTTTGCTATGTATACATATTTAACTAAGATAATTTAAAGAGACTTTATAATTCGTATGGTAAATTTTTAGAATAGAATGTCTTATTATATAATAGCTTGAAGTTGTCTGGATATAACATCTCGCTAGAGTTCCCCACTGGTCAATTGGTGGTGATCTGGAACTTACCTTCTACAGATGGGTCAGTGGATATGATAAAACTTTTAAACAAAATAGCTTTTACGAATGTTTGATTTGTTAAAACTGTTGTACTATCTCAGTTTTTTTTTTTTTTTTTTTAAGTATTTACTTTTATCTTAATCACACATTCACAAAGTAAAAATGATCAAATTGACATTCAGATTTAATTTTTATTGAGCAAAATTTGCTTGTAACTTGTACTCCGTCCTAAATAACCAGCATGTGTAAGAAATTCCTGAGAAAAAATTTCTCAAATTGTATACATTTTTAGAAAAGAGATTCAACTTTTAAAAATTGGGTTGGGCTACTCTTGTACTTTTTTCGAGATAGTCGAAATCTGAGATGAACAAAATGTAAATTCTAAACTTGTCCATAAATATTGAGATAATGTATTTGAAAATTTTTGTCCTACTCAAATTTTCTGCACTGGATTATGAATTGCATACATATGTATTCTCGTATGGCCACGTTAATTAGTAGTGTATGCAAACGTTTCCCCATTTAGTTTTTCCCAATCACAGTTGAATGCACTCTATCCAAAACCTTCGTAACATTATCTTGTAAATCAATTTATTACTCACTTTAAAAAAGAACCCGTAAAACTTTTATTAAACTAGAATCTTAAACGGACTTGAAATTATAAATAGAAAAAAAAAGTTATAATTAAAAGCAATCTGAATATATCGAATTATTTATGGTGAAATCAAATGTTTATATAGATACTAATTCGTATTAAATTATTTTCATCTGTAACAGAAAGTTTTCGTTTTATTTGAAACAGGAAAAGTTTTATTGTCCGAATCGGAATATTAATTTTAACTTGAATTTTTCTTGTGAAAATTGCATATTCTAAAAACCTAATATTTGTGAGTGAAAGGGTGAAATATTTTTCAAAAAGATAACTTTTCTGTCTCAAATGGGCAATATATTGTCAAATTTTCCAAAATTCATTAGTTTGATCAACAATATTTTGATTCAGTTTGTAATGGCATGTGTTTTATTACAAAGCATTAGCCCTAAAAGTGATTATTTCAAGATGACCAGTTTTAATACTTAATCTTGTTCAAAGTCTAAAACTTTTTAACCTCCCCCCCCCCTCCCCACCACCACGATATAAATTTTTCAGATAACAGATCGATCGATACTTTTTTCTACATCCAGACGAATTCATAGTTCTGATTAAGACTGCTAAATTTTAAATTTTTGCATTTAACTAAAGATTATACTTTGCATTATGCTTAAAACTTGCATCGGAATGAAGTCTTTTAAAAGTCAAAGAACTTATCATATTGCTACGAGTATTAAATAATTTAGTTAAATCTGTGAACATCCAAAATTTTGTGGATGAAATAGTTGATCAGTTATTATAAAAAAAAAAAAAAATCTGGAGTAACTCCACTCGGCTTTCCGAACATTGAGTAATTAAGTTTTGAAGATAAAGTAAAGAAAGAGAAGTTGTTAAACAGACAAGAGAGAAAACCATAATAATGTTTGAGTATTTTTCTCCATATATTACACGATGTTTTATTTAACGCTACTGAACCCATAGATCATAATTTTTCGTTGTCCCTGTAAAAACCTATAAATGCTAGATTCACCAAAATAGTTAGTGCAACAGTGATTTATAATATTCATATAAATTTTCAGCTCAATTGAATAAGGCGTTTAGATGCTATCGCACTTTTAAAAATTTGGTATATAGGCCATAATGATAAAGAATTTTTCTTTGTGTCCCTGTAAAAAAACTAAGTGCTAGATTCACCAAAATCTGTACAGTTGGTGCAACTGTGACCTATAACATGTGTACAAATTTTTTGCTCAGATTAATAAAGCGTTTAGACGCTATCGCACTTTTAAAATTTGGCCCCATAAACCATAATGATAAAGAGTTTTTCCTGGTGTCCCTGTAAAAAAACTAAGTGCTAGATTCACCAAAATCAATAGGGTTCGTACTATGGTAACTTACTATTGTAAGTTACGTACCAAGTTTCAGCTTATTCGAACAAAGCCTTTAGACGCTAGCGTGTTCACTCAGACACACACATCATCGTAAGAATAGTGAAAACGGACTCGGGGCACCTCGAAACGTATAGAAACATCAAAATCTCAAATTTGGATTTTTGACATGATTACAATACTTTCCTCACGTGTTTGGAAAGTAAAAATTTCATATCAGTGATCGAAAATGGAAATAAGACAATAGGGATATCAGCATTTTTAAACTCTTATCGTAAGGCCGTAGCTAGGAGGGCAAATCATGCGGTTTGATCCCCTCCCGAAACCTTAGTTAAGGTGTATAGAATGGGACATTAAATGAATGCTAGAAGAATAAATTTAAATTGTTACGTTCATTTTGAGACAAATGCCGAATCCTTATTAGACTAATTTGATTCAATAGGACAATTTATTCTGTTAAAAGGTGAAAATACAGTAGAGCACGGATTATCCGTGAGTGTGAGAGCCTCGAAAAACTATTTAAATTACTAACCTCCAAAAAACAATAACTAAGAACTTAAGATCTAACAATAACTAAGAATCGTCTCGATTAATCAGCGTTTTAATAATTAAGAAAATCTAGAGTGACTATACTCAACTTATCGAACTTCAGGTAATAAACGGTTGTTTAATCTAGTTTAATCTACGGTTGTTTAGTGGATCTGCAGATCGGGAGCCTCAACATCTTAATTTCATCACTCATTAACTCAGATAATTTTATTTATTCTATATTTAAAATTCTATATGATTAACTTTCTACGTAACTAGATACTCCCCTTATAACCCCCTGTTGTATCTAACTATATATGTATGTTTCATTGTAACTCAGCCTTGTATTAATTCCTTGAAACTCAGAATATTGAAACCAAATTTCATAAGTGACTTTATAACATCGGAATTATTTAACGTAGCCTTGTAAACTAATTACCAATTCTATGCCTACCATTTTCTATAGAAAACATTGTAGTAACATATGTTTATTTCACTATGTAATGAATGTAACCACGTTAAAATGCATTTACGAGAAATACCGTTTATAGCCGTATTGGTACAAAATTCTTTTGTAGCAATACACAAGTTACAAACGTTATATACATGCACTAATACAAAAGATACAACTATTTCCCTTAAACTCATTAATATTTGAACTGTATTTGATATCACTCGGATGATTACAGAATGTCATCGAAATTCTTTTGTACAGTTTTGTAAAGGAATTAGTCTATACACTTTTTTTCTGGATAAATCATGTTTTTAAGCCTCTTCATAATAATACATGTTAATTATATTATGTTGAATGCATTATAAACGCTTTAAAATGCGCTTAAATAAAAAATATGTCCATAGGCTCTAATGTTATGAGATTATTTTTTGTGTCCCTGTAAACTAGCAATAAATACTATATACTTCAGTAAAAATGGCACAACTTATTCTATGTTGCTCAAGAATAATTGTTCGAAATTTCACATAATTTGTAAGGATTACGTAACATTGTCGGAACATTTTGGTGAGGTGCTGTACATTAACTATATTGTCTAAGCACATATTTTTCTATTGAAAACGCCTTCAAGTATCTCAATGTATGTTTATTTCACTTTATTGAATGCAGTGTAACCACATTAAAAATGCGTTTAAAAGATTCTACCCATGAGCCGTAATGATAAAGTACTTTGGCGTATCCCTGTACACGAACCATAAACAATATAAACATTTAAAATATATATATAGAGAGAGAGAGCTATATTTCTATAGCGCCTGAACATGTGTACGAACTTGCAAATCAAACGGAGTAATTTTCGAGGCTTCTATCGTCGTACATACAATTTCTGTCAATAGGCCTAATTGAACAGAAAAACTTGAGTTCCTGCACAAAAACTGCAAACAGAATACACACCCAAAATTATACAACTAATTCCCTGTACTCATGAACATGGACACCAATTTGCAACTCAATCCAGTAATTTTTGAAGCCATTTTCGCTGTATACACATACATAAAGATACACACAGAACCCTAAAACTTGGGTCGTCGCACTTCCACTGACGTTTCAGCAATAAATTAAAGCGAAAGAAGTCAGTCAGCTCTATCAAATAAAGTGTTTAACACTATTGCACTTAAAAAAAAAAAAAAATGAGCCTGTAGTTCATGATAAAGAATATTTCGTTGCTTACGAGTAAAAATCTATAAACGCTAGATTCACCAAAATCAATACAGTTCGTACGATGGTGGCCTATAACCAGTATAAAAATTTTCAGCTCAATCGGATAACGCATTTAAACACTATCGTACTTTAAATAATTTCATCCTAAATGCCATATTGATAAAGAATTTTTTGTGTCCCTGTAAAAGAACTATAAGTGGTAGATTCATCAAAATCTATACAGTTTGTACGACAGTGATCTATAATAAGCATATAAATATACAGCTCAATCTACTAACGCGACGTTATCGCACTTTAGACGTTATCGCACTTCAAATAATTTCAGCCCTTGGACCATAATGATAAAGAATTTTTCTTTGTCTCCTTGTAAAAAAAAACTATAAGTACGAGATTCACCGAAAGCTACACAGTTCCTGCAATGGTAACCTAAAACACGTATATAAATTTTCAATTTAATCGAAAAAGGCATTTAGACGCTATCGTACCTTAAAGAATTTGGTCCCATAGGATCATAATGATGAATTCTTTGTGTCCCTGTAAAAAAAAAAAAATGCTAGATTCACAAAATTAATAGGGTACGGGCTACGGTAACCTATAACATACATACCAGCTTTCAGCTCATTCGAATAAAGTGTTTAGACGCTATCGTGTTCACACACACATCACAAAAGTGCATAAAATCGTAAATATCTCTAAAACGGGAGCTCGTATCAAAACCAAAGTTGGAGTGCACTTCTAGACATCGTGATAGTCTTAAATATACATTCCTAACGTTTTACGACTACTCTTTTCTGAGAAGCTATGCAAGAATGCAAAATCAATTTCCCAAATGATGACTACAATAATTTCCTGACATATAATGCTCGGAAAATAATAAAAAGAAATTAATTGAAATAAGTCTTCGTTTTGAAACCTAGACATACAGACTTTAATCACATAACACCACTCTTTGTGTGACATCAATGTTAAAAATGCCTATATATAAAACAGAAGGGCTTTATTTTTGGCGTTTTTAACATTCTCTTTAATTTTGCTTTATTCAATTCGTTAATTTATCTGCTTGCTTAATGAATGTTCAGATTACAACAAAATACTCTTTATTTTGTTAAAATATGATCTTAATATTTTCATTAAAAAAAAAATACGTGTGGCACTCGAGGACTGCCGCGGTAAAGCTATTGCATAGCATTTTTTATCAACTTATGCAATTATAATTATTTATTTCTTTTATTTATGCAGTATTTTTTTTTCTTTGATATTAATTCAAGTTTTTTCTTTGATATTAATTCAAGGTACACTTTTTGAGCGTGGTGACCGATAAGAAAACAAATTTTTTTCTTTTATTGAATAAATGAGAATATATCCGCAATGAGAATATATCAAAAATATCCGCAATCGATTTGTAGGTATCGAAAACCTCGATGTACCAAATTTGAATGATCTAACTCTATTTTTTGAGAAAAGGTATTTTAATAGGTTTTTAAAGGCCTGCAAGTCGAATGGGGATATTAAAGTTTTTTCTTTGATATAATTTCAAGTTACACTTTTTGAGCGTGGTGACCGATAAGAAAACAAATTTTAATAGAGAAAAGGTATTTAATAGGTATTAAAGGCCTGCAAGTCGAATGGGGATATTCAAGTTTTTCCTTTGATATTAATGAATAAGATAACAATAATGATAAGAAAACAAATTTTAATAGAGAAAAGGTATTTTAATAGGTTTTAAAGGCCTGCAAGTCGAATGGGGATATTCAAGTTTTTTCTTTGATATTAATTCAAGTTACACTTTTTGAGCGTGGTGACCGATAAGAAAACAAATTTTTTTCTTTTATTGAATAAATGAGAATATATCCGCAATGAGAATATATCAAAAATATCCGCAATCGATTTGTAGGTATCGAAAACCTCGATGTACCAAATTTCAATGATCTAACGCTATTTTTTGAAAAAAAGGTATTTTAATAGGTTTTTAAAGGCCTGCAAGTCGAATGGGGATATTCAAGTTTTTTCTTTGATATAATTTCAAGTTACACTTTTTGAGCGTGGTGACCGATAAGAAAACAAATTTTAATAGAGAAAAGGTATTTAATAGGTTTTAAAGGCCTGCAAGTCGAATGGGGATATTGAAGTTTTTTCTTTGATATTAATGAATAAGATAACACTAATAAGAAAACAAATTTTAATAGAGAAAAGATATTTTAATAGGTTTTAAAGGCCTGCAAGTCGAATGGGGATATTCAAGTTTTTTCTTTGATATTAATTCAAGTTACACTTTTTGAGCGTGGTGACCGATATAAAACAAATTTTAATAGAGAAAAGGTATTTAATAGGTTTTAAAGGCCTGCAAGTCGAATGGAGATATTCAAGTTTTATCTGATCTACTCTATACACAAATTTTACGCGTACAGCTATTCACTGTTGTACATAGATGATAGATACCTATACACCTATATACTTTCTCACAAACAGCTGCTTATGTATTCGTCCGATTTCGGAGCAGCTCGTCTCGATCTGTGCGAGCTTCGTACAGCCGAAGTCTACCGAACTGTGTTAGGTTTTTTTTTCGTTACGGAATTTTTCGATTCGGTCGCCGCGCTCAAAGCCCGCGATAAAAGCTATACAATAGCTTAAAAATCATCCGAAAGTATTCTACATTCTATGAAAAATATTTTTATAAACTATTTTTTTAATAACTTTATTTTGCACAAATTTTAATGGAATTGAAATAAGTTATTCATATGCACAAATGAATTCTATCTTATCTAATACAATTAGTATTTAAGTGTATAGGGTCGCACAAAAATATTCAGATATATTAAGGATTATATAAACAAATAGCTGAAATTGCATTTTTCTTTTTACTAGTCATGTTAATACTTTCTAACAAGTGTGAATAAAATTTGAGTATCTGTGATTGTCCGTTTAGCTGTCCATCTGCCCGGATTCAGCGTTCGTAAATATATTTAGAATTTCTTCAAAATGATATGTTATTAAAGTTCACTATGGAATGTTCTCTGTTTAAAATGGCATTAATTGGCCCTGTAAAATTGTTTTGTGTACAGGGAACCCCAAAAGAGGTCAGTGCATTTCGTTTAAAAAGACATTTATGAATCACATTTGAATAACTTTGTACTGCAAAAATCATAATGAAATTGACTTTTGCTGTTAATTTGCTAAAATGTTTTGTATAGAATGTGATATGTTCAGCATTCAGACTTAATGGGCTACAGACTACACTAAACTATTCAGATACATAAGGATACAATTGGAAATTGTGGGAATTGCATTTCCGTTTGTGTTAAGCATTTTTGACACTTTCGGACAGTGAGTGTGACTGTAATATTTAACAACTTTTACATTATCTGTGTAATTTTTTAACGCGATCGGGTTATCAGAGTTGCATGAAAATTGTTAGACAAAGTAATTAGAATATTTTAAAGAAAATGTAATAAAGTATACGATATCAATTATGAAAGCTTAAAGATAGATTAACTTCTAACCCGACCATTATTCAGATTAATCGATATCCACACTTCTAAGTTAACGCTTCAAATAGTCTCTATTAGCAAATTTCGGCCAAGCAAACGCGCGTTTTTTTACGCTCTATTATAAGCCTTATTGTACGCAAAATATGTATTCGGATTAAAGCGAGGGCGCTCTACACCTTTGTAGTTAATTTCCCGTATTTCTTACCGTTGATGATACAGAAAGGATATCTCAGTGATTTGTCACCAAGTGGCGCTGTAATCAGTCTCAACTTGTAGAACATGACGAGTTTGCTATACCTAGACACACAATGTTTAAGGTATTAGTTATATTTGTGCTGAAGTTAAGGTGGAGGGGCACAATTTTAGCGGACAACCATGTATTTACGCTTATTCGAAGCGTACTTTTACATTAGTTTGCAGATAACAGGCAAAATGAAGATGTTGAAAATTTGTTATTAATTGAAATTTATTTTGAAATATATCAGTGTAAATATTTAAAATGAAGCATATATGTAATACTACAAAACAAATTAATTTCAAGAAATTGGGTAAAGGCAGTCTGTAGATAAATGCGAAAGTCTATTTGCTCTAGAAATTTATATTCTTTGTAGGATTTCAAAGAAAATTGGCACACATGCTCCTTAGCTTTTCGATGGAGTATATTAAGCTATTAGCTATTGACCTTCTGCAATCGATAGGTGACTCTCAGCCACCACTTAATTTGATCAATACCTCTTGTAATAATGCCTTCGAACTGAGCTTTACGTCACGGAATTTCGGATATCCAATCAACACTTCCTCTAATATCTATAGGATATGAATTGGATGTAATCAGCCAAAATTCTGTGACTTGAAACTCAAGTCGAAGGCCTTATTATAGAAGGTGTTATTATATAGGAAGTCACCTCGAGTGTAAAGTATAAAAACATTGCCCCTCACTCCAAGGGGGTAAAACAAGATGTAAATTGTGCAATTTGGGAACTGCTTGAGCTAAGAACTAAATTGCTTAATATGAAAATTCTTTATTGAAGTTCATATTCACTAAGCTTAATAATAAAGCTGCCCATCACTTCAAGGGATGAGAAATATGAGTAAAATGAAAAGATGCTGGTAAAGGATTTGAAATTACAGATATTTGGTACAGATATTTTTAGTTCTTGGATATAGTCATTAAGTTATTAAAAAAATTGCCCTACTCTCCAAGGGGAGGAGGAAAGCTACGCTTGATGAATCACACATCTGGTTATTGTTGAAAACTGAAGCTGTTTTCTAAAGCTTATATTCTAAATAAGTTTTTTGGTGTGAGCGTGTTAATTATTTTAGTCGAATATGGATGTATTTTTTACTATACTAATTTGGGTAAGTGTACATTCATTATAGGTATATAGCAAATAAATTTCTGCTTATTAGGTAAAATGTTTTTGAAAGATGCTCTCAAGGTGACCCGATTAACTGAAAACTAAACCCGACCTGACACTGACCCACAGTAAAAAAAAAAAAAAAAAAAAAAAAAATCTAGTCAACCCAATCCGCACGAAAAATAAATCGGTCAATCCCACCCAAGCCCTACCCTCAAGAGAAAAAATTTAATGGTCCGGACCCGAACTGCGGGCCAGGTCGTGTTCAGGTAAAATCGAATCATCCTACCTGATGCAGGACTCTAACGCAACATAACCTATTTGTATGTTAAAACTAAGATAAAAATTTCAAAACTTAAACATTCTGTAAACATTCAGTATATATCTACAATGACGATACTGTCCGATTTTTCTGGCTCTATCTGTGGATTGATATTGAATCGCTGCACTCTAATTATAGAATTTAAACTGAATGTATTGAATACCCCCAGAACTATCGAGCTAAAATAACTGGAACAAATGCTTCTAGTACCTTTACATTAGGAGTCTTGCATGCCGATTTTTGAAGAATTTGTCTGGAGCGAATGTCAAATTGGGTAATGCAAAAGCGGCAGAACAGTCTCTCTCCATTATTATTATTGTACAGTAGGATATTGATTTCCTTCATGTATATAAAGGGGTAACACATTCTGTATGGGTTGCAGGTTGCACAAACAGATAAGTATTCAGAAGAAAAAAAAAAAAAAAAAAAAATTGTTTCCAGTGGCGGCTCGTGGCAGGAGCTGCAGAGCTGCAGCCCCCCCAGAAATATTCGAAAAAATTATTTTATCAACTTTCAAAATATTTTGAAAATAAATATTATTATATTATATAGTATTCTGCATACAGAAAAGCAGATTACCTCGTTATCATGAAAAAATATTAAAAAGCTGAGAAAAGTTAACCATTTTTAAACGTAATAAGCACCTCGGAAATTCGTAAAGGGACTGCTCATTCATGCAGCTCCCGAAAAAAGGGATTTCTTTAGGGAAAGAACAGTTAAAACTGCCCCTACTCATTTTCCCTACCAGTTTCGACTATTTGGTTGGAGCTGCATCCGGTGCAGCTCCGATCTGAATAGGGATTTCGGTAATGCTGGAAAAGAACAATTTCCCTTTGTAATCTACGTTTTTTCTTCACAGTTTTTAATGCGGTAATCGCTGTGTTTGATGATTATTTATGTATGAGAGGTAAATAAATTTAGCATGAAGGTTATTCACGATTATGTGAGAAAATAGAAGTCATTTTTATTTATTTTTCAAACAGATTTTTATTTTATATTACATGGAAATTTCGCACGGTTTTTCGGTTCCTTGCTTTGCCAATGGCAGGAACGTTGAATAGACAGAATCTCAATTTTTATATAAATTTTACCTTAAACATAATACTTAAAATTTATCAAGTGTTTAATCGTTTTGTTGATAAGGTTATAATTTTTTTTTTTTATTATTATTTTTTTCACTTGTATTTTAGTCATTAATGTTTTTCTATTTTGATGAGAAATATTAGCAGTCGAACCTTTCTTGAAAACACGAGATTACTAAATTTTTAATTTCTGACATTTTCATACAACGAAGTTGGAAAGCATTTATAACTTCGTTTCATCTCTCTTTCTATTTGAGTGAGAACTTTCAGAAATATGCTCGTAAATTTAAGCATTTTAATATCCGTTCTTTAGATTGACCACACTATTTTTCCTATATACTTCTTTTACGAGGACACACAAAACATCCAGAATG
This sequence comes from Salticus scenicus, assembly GCA_963930645.1. Lineage (NCBI taxonomy): Eukaryota > Metazoa > Arthropoda > Arachnida > Araneae > Salticidae > Salticus > Salticus scenicus. The sequence goes on along the minus strand of OZ005655.1, from coordinate 222,945,301 downwards.
CACTGCTGGCTTGGATAATATTTCAAACCAAATTAAACTGATATATACTATTCAAGCCTATTTAAATATATCTAAAGAAAATAGTGTTTTAACATTTGTAGATTTTTTTTTTTTTTTTTTTTTTTTAATTCACGGCAATACAGAAGATGTGCACCAAATTTTGGAAATTCATTTTTAATTATACTAAGGTTTCATATTTAAATGAAATTTTAGTTTACTGTACCATGTGTGTAAAGTTCTCATTAAAAAAAAAAAAATAAATAATAATAATAATAAAATGTTCGTAATGTGTTAGACAAGCATTTCATAATCTATGTGATGTGCAAGATTTTACGTCAGTGTTAACTCTTTTAATTAATATTTCAAAGGATATTCTAAATAAATTAATGAAACACATCATTATAATTGCACGATACGTGCATTCCATTACTATAATGTTTTGAGGTCTCCTGAGCTCATTTTTGCTATTTTTACAGTGTTATATGTATGGTGTGAGTAAGTGTATATATGTGAGTGAATATCATAACATCTAAATGCTTGGTTCGATTGAACTGAAAGCTGGTAGGTATGTGAAAGGTCACCATCAAACGAGCTGTATAGAATTTGATGGGTGTGAGACTTATAGTTCTGTTACAAGGACACAAAGAAAAATTCCTTATCATTTTGATTAATGAACTTAAATTTATGAAGTGCGATTGCGCCTAAGTGTTTTATCTAATTGAGCTAAAAATTGGTAGGTAGGTTATAGGTAATCGTCACGCAATTTGTATAGTTTTGATGAGTACAGGACTTATACATTTTTGTACAGAGACACAAAAAGAAATTCTTTATCATTATGGACTATAGATTCGAATTATTTGCAGTTATTATCGCAAGAACTGTACAGATATACATAAATATGTAATCAAACTATTTATTATTATTTTTATATAAATCATTGTGTGTATCTTTTTAATGAGCAAAATTTGATTTACAATCATGTATGTATACTTCGTATTTCGTACCATCTTGGAGAAAATAATAGCATGCAGATGAAAAATATTTTGTTGGGGGAAAATTGATTATCATTAATAAATAAAGTTAACAAAATAATATCTCCAGATTTTTTTTTTTTTTTTTTTTTTTTGTAATGAATGTCCAATAATATAAAATTTTAAATCTATGCTGTATCCTGTATTGCTCTGCTTTTTGCTCAGTCTGCGCATATAAAACCCGAAGCCCCCGATTAAAACAGATTATTTAGAAAATCATTTTCGCTTTTTTCTCAAATCTTACATAGACATGCAGCTATGCAGCCCCCCTGTAAAGGAACCTCACGAGCCGCTACTGTTTGTTTCAAAAACTTTGAACCATGCATCTGTGATAATTTGAAACAACTGTTTGTTTTAAAGATATCAACGAGTTCTATTTAAAAATACTCAATGTTCCTATCCAAATTACATCTCTTGGGGTCATCGAACGGGGTAGCCATCCTCTCCGTGGAGGATCAGAATTGTGATGGCATGTCTCCGAATAATCTTTAAGGCTGAGTCCCAGATTGCCGACAATTGCCTGTAGTGTATATAACACAAACGCGACGTAAAACCCATTCAATTTCATATTAAAGATTGATAAAACGTGATGATAGCGCCACCTATTAATTGATATGTACCAAAAATTTATAGATACAAATTTATGTCAAAGTGCAACTAAACATTTTTTTTTAATTTTGATTATTAGTTCATGATTTAGAATTGTGAGAAATTTTTGTCACTTCTAAGCACACGGTTTCTAAAAATGGTATCTCAAAACGTATAAATCCATCAAAAAACAGGTCGAATTTTTTTTAATAAGTCTAATTCTTGCTTCTGTTGAATACAGAGAATAAAAAAAAAAAAATAATAATAATAATAATAATAAACATGCAAATTCCATCAATTGATTACAGAAAACTGATATATTGTAATCAATTAGCGGCGAACATTCATGTAGTAGTCATCTGATAACGAAGTGGTTAAATAATTCCACATAACTATTTTTCATTTTTAAAAATAAGACCTGTTGATAATAAACATGAAAGGAAGGTAGAAAAAAAAATTGGATAGAATTTTAATTACATATTGCTCATGAGCTCATGCACAATGGACGACTAGAACGAAGATGAAATCATTTTTTAAATGTAAATTTTTTCTTTTCATATTTTATCAATAAAATCCATAAATATTTTACCATGTTTTTAGTAACTCGCTTTCTTGTCTGTTTGTCCAGTACAAATCTTACAATCGATTATTAACTAACTTCCCGACTAGCTAGGCATTTGAAACTCTTAGAATAGCTCAGAATACGACGACGACAATGCATTCTTTTAATACTTTTATTCAATTAATATTTTAAAATTATAATTGTTCTCTTTATTACGCATTTGATGATTTTCTTTCAAGTTGATGGGATAATTCATTAAAAAAAATTTTAAAGTATTTATTAATACATAGAATTGTCAAGTTGATACTATTCAACAGAAAATTTAAAAACGTGGTACATAAGTTCTTTTTTATCTTATAATTATTTGATATAAAGCCGATAAGAATGAATTGGATTACTGTTTTATATTGTGACATATACGTATGAAGTGCTTTCTGCCGTACTCCATTCCGAAAATGAAACCAGGGGAAAAAGAAGAGCTCGACTCACGCCACAATAAAATCTACCAAGTGTTTTCTCCAGTTATTATTCTAGCTCAGACAAAAAGTTGGGAAAAAAAAAAAAAAAAAAAAAACCGTAACTGACGCGTCTTGTTGCCATGGGAACAGTAACTGTGCTGTGCTGAAGATGTATTCTTATTCTGTGGTTTTTTGAATGGATTTGAAGCTTGTATTTGTGTATTACATTCAGATTTTTTCACTCATATGTATGTATTTGAAATGAGGTGACTTTTATTGAAATTCTTAATTTTCTAACATTCAGTGATATATTTATTTTTCATTTATTTTTAGAGTCTGCCATTAAAGCTTTCGGCAGCGTTAGTCAACGTTGTTTTGGTTTACTTACAAGTGTATTAATGACGCTAATATCAGGTAAGATAAGAATTATTGTATTTTAACTTTTGAATTGTTAGGAAGTCAGTAAAATTACAATGTTTCTAGAGATTTAATTTACATGCTTAGTGTTATCAAATAGAATAGTTACATTGTCTGCTCGTATAGATTCCGCGGGAAAATTTTAATGTTAAAAATTAAACATTCGATTAATAAATACATGATTTAATTCTTTACACGTTTTCTCTTTGTGGCACTAAGCTTAACAAACTAGAACTAAAATAATAATAATAATGAAATAAAAAGAATTATTAATTAGAATTTTCAAATGATTCAAAGTAATATTCTGTGTATATTACTGTGGGGTACTCATGTTTATCGCATACCAACCAGCAGTAAATACGTTAATATTAAAAGCATGTTATTATAATAAAGAAGTATATGTACATGTTTATCATTATTATTTATAGTAAGTTTAATATAATTTTTTGTGGTATATATCATATAAGTTTATAGAAGTTATGAATAATTGCTGACATATGGTTAATATGAAGGTACCAATAATTGAATATATCACAAGCAAATACATCTCCTACATATCAATAGAATAAAGAAGTAAGTAAAAACTTAAATGAAATCCTAGTTAGCGATACCCATAATCCAGGGTTGGCCAATTTTTGCCGAAGTGGAAAAAACATGGTAAAAACCGCCCCGGCAAAGATAGTTTTTGCCACAATTTTTGCCAGTGGCAAAAATTACTAGTATTTCAAACAGGGTTTTAAATATTTTAATTACACGATTTAATGTTTAAATCATAATTTTAACAAATTAAAACCAGATATTTAATTACACTCTTGATCAACTGATTCTTATGTAAATCATTAAAATAATGCATTCTAAAATTTCTTTAAAATGAAATTTTTAACATCAATAATTAGCATAATTTTTTTCATTTTTAAAAATATTTAAATTACCTATCTAAAAAATATTCTTCAATAATTAATTACTATAATATTTGTGTTTTTCAATGTATTACATATTTTTGTTTACAGTGGGGAAAAGTCAATTATTGACTCGGCTGTTCTAAAATTTCCCAGTCAGTCACTGATCATGCATTTTTTTGGAACTAAAATGTAAATTGCTAGTAAACTCCCTCTCTCTGAATATGTCTTACTTAAGATTTTTTTTACTTCAATAAAATAAAAATATAATTTTGTAGTTTTATTTTTATGGTATGTTCAGGGACTGACAAAGTTCCAATATCTTAGGATCCAGAAATAGCGAATTATTTCTATGACAATACTCACAGCAAAACTTAATTATTTCATAATTGTATAATTAATGCAGGTCATTCACATATTATTTTACATTGAATAAATGAACTATTCAGTTAAAAATGTGAACTAAGGAAATTTTTAAGGAAAATAACTATTTTTTATTTATAAAGATAAAAACAAACTATTGAAGAAAAAAAATCAACAGAAATAAATATTATTTTTACCTTTAATATAATCATCAAATATATTGAGTGTTTAAGTTTTGGCTTTAAAATACTATTTGTCTATTAATTTTTCAGGACAGAATTCCTTTAAAGAGAATCCATTTGATAAATATCATACTATTTAAACTTTCTCGTTGTAAATTCGAACTTAGTTTGCTTTAGATAGTGTTTATGATGCTTGAATCTTGTTTAACACAAAGATGTTGACATGGAAAGTACCAGTATAGTAGTAAGATTTATCAAATATGGGAATTTATCTTTCATGGAAAAACATCTTTCAAAAACAGAAGTAATTAATTTTTTCAGAAAACATTAAACTCATACTATTCATTCAATACATCAGCAATGTCATCTTTTATTACCAAGACAAGAAAGTGGGAGAAAAAACAAAAATATACATAAAAAATATTGTAAATGCATGCATTTTTTTTCTGGTCAGTCTGCCATAAATGGTCACCAATGGATATTTATAATCACCCTGGCACCCAGAATTTGTCTGACACTGGTTATATAATTAATTATAATTACTTTTTAAATTAAAAAATCTTCAAACATTTTTTTCATTGAGGTGCCAAAGTGTAAAAGGTGAAAATTGAAAGGGATTGTGTTGATCTAATTGTATTTTTCCACTTTTCCTAATTTTTTCCATTTTTGCCACTTTTTGCCTGTTTTTTTCCACTTTTTGTCACTGTCCTGGCAAAAATGCATTTTTGCCGGCAAAAACCCAACCCTGTTTATAACTGATAAGATTAGTCATTTTTTTTAACGTTGTAGTAAACTTGGTGGCCTGTTTTAGCCTAACAATACCCCAAAACAAACTTAGGGTGGATAACTCATCAAAACGAACAAAAACCGCAATGGGACATAGGATTACATGAGGCATTTAATGGGTCCAAATCCCAAAAATGCACATATTAATGTACAGAGAGATGAGAAAGAAGCACTATCTAAAGAAGCAGATAAAACTATTTTACAGAATAGGTGCTAAACAGCTTGTGGCCACAGCAAATAAGTTTTTGGCAATTGTTCAAAATGCCAGCCATAATCATACTGTGCATAGATTACATTGGCTGAGAAACAACTAGTAAATGTTCTTGGAGTTTCTCAGATTTCTACTGCAGTAGCCATAAACCTTGCTATTAATTCTTGTAGTGTTTCCACTGGTGTTTTAAAAATAAATGATTTCAGTTGTGTGCAGAAGAATAAATCTAAACGATTTTGCAGCATGTGAGGTTTTGATGTTTGTATACTTTTACAGTTTTCACCCACCAAATGCCTATTGCTGAACTTCATTGTAGTTTTCATTCACTTTGATGGGTACTATCATCCCCCTGAGTTTGTTGAAGAATTTTAGATACACCCAGCAAAGACGTACCCAGAGGGGGGGGGGGGGGGTCCATGGGGTGCGGACCCGTCCCGAAATAAAATTTAATAAAAGTTAATTTAATAAATATGCCCTTCTGAAGTTATAAATTGTTTTATATCATGTATAACTTTAAAAAGAAAATATGTTCTTTAATCAGTTCTTTACTCATATCATTTGATCAGATTGGTTTTTCTTAAGGGGGGGGGGGGGAGCAACGGCCACCCAGATTGGAAATATTTGTAAAATCTATCGGGAAAACTTATGATTTCTTATAGATACAGTATGAAACCTAAAATTCAGGCTAAAAAAATCCGGACTCGCCAAAACTCCGGACAATTTCAACGGCATTCATCATTATCATCAACAGCGATTTCTTTTTAAAAGTATAAATATATCGAAATAAAGAACCGGAAAAGTATTTTATTTCTTAGTAATCTTCAAAACCGGCATTTACAATGTCTGAAAGAGGAGGGAGAAAAAGATTATAATATTAGTAAAAATTCTTAAACATTTATCTAATTGTAAACTAAATTCCATATTCTATTTCAATTATACTCAAACTTTTAATTAAAAAACCTAAAGTACTAAAAAAAAAAAAAATCACAGAAATGTTTTTAAAATGGCATGTTTTTCTTATTTATTTTCTTTTATTGCAACTCGTACTAGTTTTTAAATGCAAATATTTCAATAAATCTGTTTTGTTTTTCAAGTTTAATTTTTAATTTAATTTATTTATTGTTAAAGTCGATAAAAAGATATTACAGAATATATTTAAAAATCGTAATATATTATTTTTTACTTGAATTTGCATATTATCCAAGTATTTAAACAAAAATATTATATTTTTAAGACATGACTAAAAATCTGGAAAATCTGAAAATCCGGAATTGCCGCGGTCCCGACGATTCCGGATTTTCGGCTTTGTACTGTATTTCTGATACATAAGCAACATTTTGGCTACATACTCAAAATTTTACCAGTGGCAAACCAGTGGCCGAGCGTTTCTGCGCTCAGAACTGGTAGACAGGAAGTGCATATTCAATCCCATGTCACGCTCTTCGACCCAGCCGTTCGGAGTTTTTTGTGGTTTTCTCTGAAACTCGCGTAAATACCAGGCTAGGACCTCTTAGAAAGATCCCCATGATGGAAATTCTACCCATAGACCTAGGATACTAGTGTAGTCAATCGGCTTTAACCAACAATTACAACTAACCCTCTTCCCAGTAAAGAGAAATCTTCTGATACTTCCGGAGCCATTTGTAGACAAAAATACACGAAATTAACTGAAGTTACTATTCAAGTGTTAAGGAATCGAATGATGTTTTAAATATGCAAAAAATACTTAAAACAATGTTTCACTTTTTCGTGTGGATTCAGTATGAACTGGAATTTTAAATTTTGGCATTTAAAAAAATAAGCTTAAACTCAAATTATAAGAAAAGATTAAATTTTACTTAACTAATGGTAATTACTAAATAAATAATGCTTTCAGCTATAGTTAGCAGAAGGGTTCTACGAGAGAAGCAAAAGGATGCTCAGTTTGAAACGTATTTATAATAGTAGTTAAGGGACCCTGAAAACACCACAGCCTTGCACCCCACATGATTTAATGAAACCCTAACTCCGGACCCCTCCCGAAATAAAATCCTGGATACGTCCTTGACACCCAGTATAATTTTAATACCTTTAAATGGAATGTTTTATATAACAAAAGATTGATTCATTCTCCTTTCCCTCTTGAAATGAGTTTGCTTATAAGCATACAGACCTAACTAATGCACATGCAAAAAATTTCTAAGGCACACAAAATTTTAGTTATAGTTAAAAATATCAGGTTTAAATCCATCAAGATTTTCCTCTAACTCAAATGTATTTTATTTATATGGATAAAATTATGTATATAAAATCTGCCATCAGGTTGTTTAAATAGAAACAGACTATATATATATATATATATATATATATATATATAGTCCATCTAAAGATAGACCATCTAAAAAATATTCCTTTGACTTTAGTGTGTGTAGAGGGTTATTCTACCCCTAGCTCCCTGATATTTTTTACAATTTAAGAGCATGAAAAATTGTATGTGATCTGGACACAAACATTTGTAAGTTAGGCCATAATGAGCATGGAAATGAAATATCACTGATGCTATTATAAGCCAAACGTAAAGACTTTGGATAATTTCTTAAAATTCCAATATTAACATTATTTGAATCATAAATTATAATTGTGCTATTTTGTTTTTCCTTTAATAATAAATGTATTTGTCATTATGATGAATAAGTTCCTAAGATTAAATTTATACACATCTCTTATGTATGATAAAATATATTTTTTAATGCTCTGTTTGAAATTGTTTGCTTTAAGGGGACTTTTCATGTGATGGAAAGATTGTTGAATCCTGTGGTATTCCATGGAAGAAATACTATTATTTCTAGCATATTCAAATGTAAACATTTCAAACTATTTGTTAAGCTTGTAGAAAAATAAAAAATGTTACCATCCCCATCAGAAACAATATATTCTTCTGTTTGATGCATTGGTGTATATTAAGTTTGTGACCAAAAAGGGCATGAAGTAAAAAATTTAAAGGAAACTAAAAACATAAACTGAATACGTTCAAATTATTTAGAATATTTCAATGACAATCTAAGAATTGTTTATATGGGAACTGTTAATATTTATAACATAAGTTTGAAAAACATATACGTTACTGAGAAAACATACTATCTGACAATCCTAAGCAGTTATGAAACAGAAAAAAATTTTTTTTTATAGTTCTTGATAGAAAAAAATATATATATAAATCTGGAGTAACTGTACTCAACTTTCCAAATATTAAATAATGAACGGGCTTATAAGTAAAGTAAGAGCAGTCGCTAAATAAACAAAAGAGAAAATTATAATAGGATGTTGTTTTACTTAATGCGCCTGAAACAATTAGAGCCCATAGATAATAAAAACATTTTCGTTGTCCCTGTAAAAATCTATGTGCTAGATTCATCAAAATTTATACACAGTTCCTGCAACTGTGACCTATAACATGTATATAAATTTTCAGCTTAATCTGATAAAGCATTTGGATGCTATCACACTTTAAATAATTAGTCTTTAAGCCATAATGATTTTTTTGTTTTATCCCTTTAAAAAAACTGAGTGCTAGATTCATCAAAATCAATAGGGTTCGTGCTATGGTAACATGTAACATATGTACAAACTTTCAGCTCATTTGTACAAAATGTTTAGAAGTTGTGAACTCGGGAGACCTCAATGTATAAATACACCAAAATCTGTCTTCTCTCTCCCCCCCCCCTTTTATTACAATACTTTCCTTGCATTATGCATGTTTTAAAAGTAAAAATTGGACCTTTTAAAGTATGAAGTTTTTTTTTTCCATTGAAGTTTTAATGTAAGTTTAGCAAGTAGTAGTATTTTTCCTATAGGAAAAATAGTACTACTTGCTAAACTATATATACTATGCTTTAACTATAGAATATACTATTTTCCTTAGTATATTCTCCACAGGATTTCACAATGTCTTTCACAAATGCAGTTAACTCCCCTTAAGAAGAAAGAAAGAAATAAAACTTTAATGTCACTAACTTTTTATTTTTCAGAAAGTCTTTATACGTATAATGATATGCCAGATCGTAGAAAATGGAGGTATGGATCTTTTGGAAAAGTTTGTTTTGATAAAAGTATTTTTTAGTTTTTAAAATATTTAAAGTTCCTTTATACAGATTCTCTTTGGTTAAATAGTCTTATTTGATTTTAAATATTCTCTTCTGTTTGTTAAACTTTGTAATTAGTATAAAATTTTTATATTTTCAATATATATTCTTAAATTTATGCATTTGAAAATAGAAAAACATCTGTTACATATTGTACTCTTTATTGGGCTTAGGCCTACAAAATGTCAGGTTCAAACCCTGGATTATGCATGAGTTTCCATAGTGGTTTGGAATCCACTTTAAAAGTTCCTGATCTTAATTAGCCTTAATGTGCAAAAAATGATTTTAGAACATCCCAAATCAAATTTATTGCTTATTGGAATGGAATAATCTCTCATCATTTTAATAATTAATCCTTAATTATTAAAATGAAGAATAAATTGAAATCAAAATTCTTGCATCAAATAATTTTTATTTTTTGGTGTGTTTGTATTGGAGGGGGGGGGGGGATAAGTTACGATCTTATTTTTTTGTTGTTCTCAGATTGGGCTGAATTTGAATTTATCTTAGGTCTGTTCCTAGCTAAGTTTCTGTTCGTATGAATATTTCAGATTAATATATACAATGGGTGATCAAATTATTTTTTTTTTTAAACATTTTTTTAGATTTTCTTAAGTAAATGAAATGGCTTTAAACTTTAGGCATGGAAAGAACATTTAAAAACTCACATTCTCTTTATCAACTTAGTCCAGAGTGCAATAGGGGATCAATCACAAATTGAAGAAAAGCACAATTACTTTGGATCACCCTGTATCATAAATGGCTACAGATAACTTGTAATTTTAACACATTGTTGCACTTACTATGTACAATATTTGCATGTTTTTTGTGGGAATTGTACAGTTATAAAAGCAGATATATATATATATATTTTTTTTTTTTTTTCAAAAATTAATTTTTTAGCAATTTTTTTACTTAGTATATCAAGAACATATTTTCATAAAATTTTACAAAACTTGCTGAAAAAATTGACAAAACATTAGAGATATATTATTTTGAAACATAAAATTCACATGTGTAATATTCGCCGAGATATGAACATTTATAATAAATATTTTTTTACTGTGCATATGTGAAAGATAGAAAAACTTGTATCTCAGTGAATATTACAAGTGCAAATTTTACGTTTCAGAATGTTTGTATTGTCAATTTTTCAACAAGTTTTGTAAAATTTTATGGAAATCTGTTCTAATTATAAACAAAAAGCTTGTCAAAAAAATTAATTTTTTGAATAAAAAAATATCTGCCTGATTTGTGCAATTCCACCCAAAAAAAAAAAAAGTACATTGTTGCACATATTATGTAAAATATCTGTATTAAAATAAGTCATTTGTAGCTTTTTATGATATAGGATGATCCAAAGTATTTGTGTTTTTCTTCAATTTGTGTTAGTCCCTTAATTCCATTCTGGACTAAATCGATAGGGGAGAATGTAAGTTTTTTAATGTTCTTTGCATATCTGAAGTTCCAGGATATTTCATCCAGAATTTTTTTTATAGAAATTTGAAAAAAATGTTTAAAAAAAAAATTGATTAACCACTATATTTTGTTATTTATATCTATTAATGGTAAATTATTGTATTTTCAATTATCACTTATGTTAATTGTTTAAAATTGTTGAACTGATAGTCTCTCGCACTAATCTTGTTTTGTGTTAACTACTGCTGAATCATGCATCGTTATTATTTCATGGAAATTAACATACAAATGGATGCTGTTTGGTAATTTATTCATAATATGCCACTTTTCTAAAGTTTTTAATTTTACTAATTTTTACCTATAATAGTTTTTAATTTAATCTTCCATATATTTTAATTCATCGGAACAATCTAAGAATTGTTGGGCATAGACTGGGATTTCACAATCTCGTATTTCACTGTCTCAGAAACAATTATATATTACCTTGCTACTTGGTATGCTATTAATTGATAAAAATATTGCAGTTTTTTTTTTTTTTTTGTGAGGTGGGGATTTTAAAGTAATTTTTCCTACATTTATTAACTTTTCAGTGTCTTTTGATTTGCATAATGCTTCATTTCCATGTGTAATAATTTATTGTTACCTTGTAAATTAAAGCTTTTTCGGACAGAGGGGGAAGGGTTCTTATTCTAAAAAGTTGAAATTTATCTTTTTCTCTCACTCTGATTTTTAAGTCTGTGAAGTTGAGGAAAATTTTACTTGCACAGTGAGGATTTTATCTGAATGAAAATTTAGTTGTTTTTAGAATACTTAGAATGAAGATTTATAACTAATTATCTAAATTTTTATAATTCATGATTTTTTTTTCCTCCTGAAGAAGAAAAAAAAAGGGGGGGGGGGATGAATAAGTTTCTGTTAAACTTTTTTTAAAAATTATTTTTTTAAATATAAAATATTTAATAATTTAATTTCGGATGTGCAGGGGTGTTTGTGTCCCCGGAATTTGCTACCAGATTTTTTTTTTTTTTTAAGTGGCATTATTGATAGTTTTTTAGTAAAGTTTAGCACTTTAATATAACCAAAAATACAATTTGTAATTACTAGGGGAAAATAAAGTAAAAAAAAACCCAGAACACAAACACCCTTAGATGAGCCTTTCTATGGTTGAATCAGTTTACATTTAAAGATTTTTCTCAGATATAATGTTCAACTTATCTTTAATGTACACAATGTTATGATTAAACTGTTTAGAAAAAGAGGGTAGTTTATTTTATCCACATAACAAATTTATTACTCTGAAAAAATCTGATTATTAAAGTCTGAAATATGATTCTAATTGGCATCACGGGGAATGAAAGGGTTAAGGGATTATTCTTATATTTTCTTAGTTAATGCTTATTTATGTTAAATTCAGCTTTTTATTATTTCTAAAGAAATTAACAAAAATGAGCTTATTCAAAATATATTTTTGAATGGTTAAGGTTTTTTTACTAAAAGTAAAATTGTCTTGTTAATATTTGCTTTTATTTAATGAAATCAGTATTTAACATTAGTTTTACTTAATGTTAATGAAGCATTAACTTTATTTTTCAGAGCGTATGTTTTTGATTTTGTGCCTTTTCATATCATTTACAAATAGTTTTGTTCAAGAGAAGACTACCACTATTCAAGGTAATATAACTTCAAATTTTGTATCTTGTTTATTTAAATATAAATCTAAGTCTTTCTTTTTAAAAATGTTTAAGTACTTGGTTTTGAAGCTTAAAAAAATTTCAGTTAAGATCTTTTTTTTTAATTGCAATATTAATCTGTTAATATTGCTAGCACAATTGCAGTTATACTGGATGCATTTGAATTTGGAGTCAAATTATTTTTAGTAATGAGTGGAGTCCAGCTACATTATTCTCATTATTATGCTCATTCCAAATTAACTTCTGTGCTCAAAGCTGGTAGACGTGAGGGGCCGGGTTCGATCCTACGCCTCACTCGTTGGCTTATCCGTTCGCAGTTTTCCATGATTTTCTCCAGAACTTGCATAAATATGGGCTAGGACCCCTTAGAAAGACCCCATGGAGGGCACTCCTCCTAAGGCCTAGGATCCTAGAGCAGTCAATCGGCCTTGTCCTCACAACCCAACCCAAATTTGTTACTAATTATAGAATTGTGAGATTTTTTAAAAATTAGAATGCTGAAATTTACATATGAATTTTAATTTAAATTAATTCTTTCATTTATTTTTTGTTGCTTTTATAACCAAACATCAAAATGTGTTTATTAGTCTGTTGCCTTAAATGCAATATCTATAAAAAGTCAGTTATTAAATCCGTACTGATAAGTATAAAGGATTTAAGTCCATATTCTTGATTTTTCTGGAGACAAAAAATAAAGTTAAACTAACTAAAAACTAATCAGAAGAATCGATTAGGAAAAAGTTATTATGTTGATGTATACCCTTTATACCATTCAGTGATTGTCAACCTTCATTTAATAAAGGGAAAAAATCGAATTAAATATTTTGTACCAAAGATTAATGCTAAATTTCTGACTTGAATCTTTTTTTACCAATGGATTTTCTCAAAGACTAAATGACATGGATTTAAATCCTTTATACCAATCGATAGAGAATTTTTTTCTGAGTCTGACTAAGTACTTAACTCAAAATCGATATTTTTGGACTTAAATCCTTTATACTTATTAGTGCAGAAATAACAGGATCAATATTATCAGAATGCAAAATATAAAGCTCTGTGTTTATTAAGTACTTTGGTAGATAATGATTTATGTATTTTAAGCTATAAAGTGATGCACTGATTGTTCTGTTTCATGTGTTGAATAAAAGAAATTACTTTTAAATACTCATTTTACTAGTTTGGCTTCCTAAGTGTCTACTTTAACATACATTTCTGAATTTATTTCTGCTTGGGTGTTTAGTACTGACTCATAATGGTTTAAATTTCCTAACATCAGTTTACATGATATTTTTAAAATGGCATCTTTGATATCATAACATTAACATTTCTTAAAACCCATGTGGCCACAGGAAATTAAAAGACTTAATGATTTAATTCAAATTTCATAGCTATGTATTTCATTTTCTTATGATGTAGCTGATTTTATGTACATGATGTAGCCTTATTTTACTTTTCAGTGACATCAAAATTTTGCATGGCAAAAAAAAAGTTTAGCTCTAAAAAAAAATATATTTTTTTTTTCTTTTAAGCTTTCTTTGATGGATGAAATAAATACTAGAAAATTATCTGGTTATATTTGAGCTTTGTTTCTTCCAGTCATAACTGTATTTTGTACTATTCTGAAACTTTAAAATGAAATTCTCTCTAAATAAACAAATGTGCAAGTTTAATTTATTATTTGAATTTATGAATAAGTTTTCCAAGAGTAAGTGTATATGCATAGATTGTTTGATGTTTTGTTATCTCCTGAATGCAGATAATAAAGTATTCAATTTAACCCTTTATATTCCAAATTACCTTATTTTTGGAAAAATATTGAAAGTTTTTAATTATATTTCTTTATGCATGAGAAACATCTCATATTAAATTTAGAAAACTGTTGCATTTTTTTTAATTTAATATTGGGACTTAAAAATCCCTATTTTATTGATGGGACTTTAAGGTCCCGGTGGGGGATACGAAGGGTTAAATTTTATGCCATCTACTTTTCAATAATGACTGGATTTTTTAAGATCCAGCAGAGTGGTAAAAGTTCACCATCATCATGAATTTAAAAGCTATTTTTATTATGAAGATTAAGATATTAGTAACATAAATATCTTTTCTTTATTAAGATATTAGTAACATAAATAGCTTTCCTTTAGATTCTCGGATTAGTATGTGGTGAATTTTACTAGTGTCAATAATCTCTCTTCTGCAGTAATAAAAGTTAAAAATGTTTTTCTCACTTATTAATTTACTGTATATTAAAGCATGATTTTAGTAATTGTTATTTTTCTATCAATTGTGCTAATTTGATATTGATTGCTAAACAATATTTTTAGCAGTTAAAATCTTTAAAATTATAACTAGATTCACATGATTGTAGTTTATCATTGTGTAATTTAAAATGAAATTCATGTAACTAAACCAATTATAATTTTTATTTAAAACACTTTTAAATACATTTTAATAATAAAGACAGCTTTACTTTGAAAAGTTCTTTAAAGTTTATGAAGGAAATATAACCATGTTACCTTACCACTGCCCTAATGATAAACAACACCCAAAAATAAATATTAATTTCGAAAACTGCAACAAACTAACAAATTATCACAATAAAACTTATGCTTTAAACCGCGAAATCACTGAAATTCTAACCAATGTATGCACATGTAATGTTCTGCATCCAACGTGAAATTTAGATGCAAGGTGGTGTTAGCTGCCCAAATCAACAGAATAACATCAATCGAAGTCAAATCATCAGTACTTCTAAGGATAGGTGGGGTACCCAGCTGAAAACAATCTTCAAGAACTTCTCATTTAACTTTTTTTTATAATTAAGATAAACCAGTTATGAAAGTTAAACTGTTTAATTTTTTCAATTGGAATTAGTTAATTTTCAAATGAAATTTGATACTTAATTGTCTTAAATCTTTCTTTACAGAATTCTGTTCTGATAATTCATTTATACGTAATATTGAACCTGGTGATTTATTCAAACTAATTTTTAAAAGTGAGCATGAAACATCT
The DNA here is from genome assembly GCA_963930645.1 of Salticus scenicus. Lineage (NCBI taxonomy): Eukaryota > Metazoa > Arthropoda > Arachnida > Araneae > Salticidae > Salticus > Salticus scenicus. Next base: position 222,929,561 of record OZ005655.1, on the reverse strand, counting down.
GTTGGTGTAAATAAATGGTATCGGAAGTCCAAGCGAAAATGCCTACAAGAGTTCAAAACAAGCGATTCTTCAGCTCATTTCAATGTTGCAATATACAATATGGATATTCCATCATGTGATGATAATTGTAGGTAAGTATTATAAATTTTTTTCTAATTTAATGCTTTAAGGCATCAGTTAACCCATTACCCGCTGGTGTTGCATTCAATAATAAACTAAAAAAGATATTTTATATTAAGTATTGTTTTTAAACAAGGAAAGGATAGATGTTTATTTTATTACAAAAAAAATTGATCTGAAAAATAAGTTTATATTTAAAAATAAATTTCAAACTTGAAACACTAATCAATTCAAAACTTTTGAAAATCATCATATTTGAATAAGTTTACATAACTTGTAAAAAAAAAAAAAAAAAATGTTTCACAATAAAATAATTACTTTTGAAGTCATCTGTAGTGTTTGCTATTTTATACTCCTGTAAGGAAATTTCTGTAAACATTTGTCTTCATTATATACTCTTATTCAACTGAAGTTGTACAAGTACAACACCCTGTATTTAGTAAAATAAGATTAATTTTAATCATTTTATTTTAAATTGTTATATAGAATCAAAATAATGAGCAGTACTGTTTGTAGTTAGAAAAAAATCATTATTTTTAGTTTACGCTGTTAATGGGTTAAATTAGTCATTTCTCCATGTAATTCGGAGATTTGCTTTCTAATATAATGCTATTTAAGGCAATATCAGTTAGATTAGATGTTTTTCCTTCATGTAATCCTATGAGATTGCAGTTGCTTCATATTTCATGGATATAGTGCAGCCATGTTTCCTGCGCCTAGCAATTTAAATTTTTGGCAAGCAGAAATATGCATATCATATAAAAAAGGTTATTAAAATTGAAGCTTAATCCATAAACATTATTACAATACTAAAAGAAAAAACCTTACTTGTTGAATTTTCATTTTTTAAATGTTGTATTTCATTTAAATTTTATGTAGTAATTTAAGTGTATTATTTTTATAGATGTAACTATTTTGAAATAGCAGTTTCTGGATACACAAAAAGATATTGTGGTTCAAAAGAAAGGGATTACTTTTCCTCAAAAAGTGATAAACTCTCAATTGAATTTCATCATGGATCTACTATGCGATTTGATGTATCTTTTGTATTTACTGTTGAAAGTAAGATTTTTGACTTTTTTGGAATATGTTTTTGTAGAATTGATTTATTTATTTATTTTTAGTTAAATTTGTCATTTTTTAATTCTTGTAGTTAAAAATTTCCATATCTTATTCAAAGTAACATGCTTTTAGCAATATTTTCTGTTTAGTTACTTACAGTATTGCTATGGGGAAGTATGTATTTATGAAAATTTTTGACCTCCCAAGTTTTTCCTCCTCACATTTTGAGGCGTGAGGAATCCAAAAATTACAAAATCAATGGTGTCCGTAGGGCGTCTGTGCACACTTTATCTCAGGAACTAATGATTGTAAAGAGGTTTGAGCATTTTAAAAATATTATTTACCTTACAACACTGTCAAGAATACTATTTGTTTTCAACATTCTAATTTTTGAAAGCTTTAAGTTATTGAGAATTTAAGATTTTCTTAACATGGAAAATGGGGGGAAACACTTCACATGATCAAGTATTATAAGGATTCTTTTTGTTGTAAAGATATTGGACCAATTAAAAAGAAAAAAATGTATACTGCATTTATATGTATGATTTTCAAAATAAAACTTAAAATTACTTGAATGAATTAATCGCAAATTTAAATTAATTGCAAAAGTGTATGTTATAATGAACTTTTAAAATTTATTTCTGTAACAGCAACAGCACTTTTATAAGTGGAACAAACAACATAACAATATAAAAAAATTATAATGTATACAAATATGTTCATTTATAAAGCAATACTGTTTTTTTTTTTTTTTTTTTTTCTAAATATAAAATATTAGTCTTTTGTCACATAAATACAATGAAATTAATATTATTTTTTATCTTTTATGCAATTCTTAGTATGAGAATGAAAATGTCATGGGAAAATTATTTTTAGATTTTCAAATTTTCTGTATTTTTTAGGAAATATGTACATTATAACTGGTACTCCAAAAGATACATCAGATTCAACTAATTTTATAGAAACTCCGTATTTTCCTATTCCATATCCACCATATTACAAAGCAGAGTACATTCTGCAGTCTAATGATCCAGCAAGTTATGTTTTGTTATTGTTCTTAGACTTCCAAATTTCATCACATTCATTCATAGAGGTAAGTTAATTTTTGCTGAGTCAAATTTCACTCGTAATATATATATTTTTTTAAATTCAGAACTCAATTTGTTTATTAGTTACTGATTTAGTTTTTTTTTTTTTTTTTTTTAATGATTTCCTTGAAAATTGATCCAATTTATTACTAGATTTATTTGGGAAATTAAATATTCAGAAATTGTAAAACTGTCACATCTAAAATTTTTCTCAAGAATTCTAGTCAAAAGCTAAGTTAACCAATCTGTTTGCTCGCTAAACAGATCAGTTTCAATAAATTCTTAGTCTCATCCATTTATTGTAATATAGATATTAATTTTTTTTCTTCTTTAAGTTGTAATGGCAATCTATTCGGCAGTTTTTGTATTTAAAAATATGCTTCATATTTTTCTATTATACTGTACTTCATTTTTAAGATAGCAATTAAGATAGAAAATTTTCATTTATAGCAATATTTTCATAAAAGCCATTTTGAAATTAAATTATTAAATTTATTGAATTGTATTAAAAAATTATATACATAAATGTAATAAAGAGCCATTAAATTTTTTTTTTTCAAATGAAAATGAGCATTGAACATGTCTTTCAAAGTTCTAAAAACATGAAAATTGCATTAAATTTTCAGCATTCAAATACAAAAATTTTATTTTTTCTCTGCTAAAAATATATATATAATCTAAGATATGAAACTTAAAAATTTTAGGCACAATTGTTATTCTTTATGGGTGAATATTACAAAAAAAGTGCCAAACTGAACATAGGAAATTTAATTTTTTAAATATTTTTAATGTTGAAATTAATAGTGTATTTTAATTACACATTCAGTACACACACACATATGTATATATTAGCTGTTACCCGCGACTTCGTTCACGTGGAAATTTTGATGTGTATGTGTGGGAACTGACGGTTTGATCATAATATGTAATGAAATGAAACCTTATCATTGTGGTGCTGTGCAAAACAGAGTCTGATAAAGTACACTCAAAAAAATTTGTAACTCATTGAAAGCTAAAATAAAATGCCAAAATAAATAAATAAAAAGTTATCGCCAACATGGCGATAAAAATTTTAAATTCGTCCATAGGGATTCTGTACTAAAACAGTACTGCGTTGTGGAAGTATAAAAACTGGGTCGTCAATTATGAATTTTATTTCGAAACCTTTCTTTGTATGATTTTAGTTCACTATTGCACAATATTAATCTGGTTCTAATAATAATTTGGTGACTGGTTAATTAAAATTTTAACTATGTGGTGAAATTCATATAATATTTATGAGTTTCAAATTTTTAATTTTTTTTTTTTTTACAAATGATTTTTTTTTTTTTTTTTTTTTTTTTTTTTTCATTTCCCGGCGAATTGTTGAATAATATTTTAGTTCTTAAACAATTTTGGACGTCTTTGCCCGCTTCGCTGGCAAACTCTTTTCTATATGCTTTATGAAAAAAAAAAAAAAAAAAAAAACTGAAATCGGTGAAAAGCTTGCTTTGGGTTCCCGCTGCCTTAGGCAGCGCCTTGTTCGTCCTTGCAATCTCCGGTTGCCTATCCCTATTGCCTGCGACAATGGCTTACCCGTGGGCTTCCATTTGGTTGCTTATCATACATAAGTTTCGATACGGACAGTATCGAAAAATTTGAAGTAGCTCTTTTATATCTGAATCCCAGTTACATATGAACAACATTATATGTGATGTACATAATATTTGCTCTCAAGTTATTTCCTATATTTATTTGATTTAATCAACCATAGAATGACAGCAATTTCAAGCCACATATAATATTACAATATGCTATGATCGGCAACTTCTATCGCATGAGACAATTATTATTTTGTGGTTATATATACTTCATGCTTAGTTAATAGTAGTTGGTATATAGAAAAATAAATAAATTAGTATGTAAACTTGATCATGGTACAGCCTTAATGCCCTTGGCGACTTTTAAATTTTTGTTGCCGTTTTAGACCAAAATATAATTTATGCGATTATTGTTCCTATACGCAAGCGAAGTGTGACGTCACTGTCACTGACCATCCGTGGATGCAAGAAAATGATTTCCTATGTCAATCGCCCATTGGATTTTTTGTAAAAAATGATTAAAAATCGAAGAAAATTATTTCCCGATTTTAATCCCCATATTTGGGTACACATATGTATTAGTTATCATGTGCATGTGTTAGATTGAGTTATTTTGCTGTCAAATTGACAAAATTTTAATTTTAAATTTCAAAACTCTGTCATTCTTGGCGCTTATTGTATTTGGTGATCAAAAATGTAATACGAAAATATACATGCCAGATGTATATTTTCGTAATATGCATTGTACGAAATATTGTTTCATAGTATTCATTACTGTCTTAAAATAAGTTGTTAAAATAACAATGATTTTTCAAAGGAATTAAATTATGTTCGCCAAATAATTTGGCGATATTTTATTTTTCTACCAAGGATGACCGATATCAAATCTATTCCGCTACAACATATTAGTATCTTATATCAGATACTTTATTTAGACATTTGAAAACAAATTTGACTTCAAATTATGATAGAATATTTATCATTTCCCTTTTAATCAGTATATTAGTTGGATATTTATTGTGTTAATATCATCCTTTGAAATTAAATGTTTGTGTTTTCAATCGAATATGGAAGTTTGCCATTTTTTTTTTTCTAGAGTTTTGAAATTAAAAGTTCAAATTTTGTCAATTTTACAACAAAATAACTTAATCTAATGCATGGACATGATAACTAATACATATCTATACCTAAATATGCGGATTAAAATTGGGAAATATTTTTCCTCGATTTTTAATAATTTTTTACAAAAATTCCAATGGGCGTTTAACATAGGAAATATTTTTCTTGCATCCACGAACGGCCAGTGACGTCATCACTTCGCTTGCGTATTTCTTTCTATCTTTTCCATGGCGAAAAATGTCCGATCTACTTCAGCATCAAAATTATAAAAAATTGTCAAGAATTGTCAAGAATTATCAATAAGAAAATACCTTTACCATAATGCTGAATTAACTTTTATGCCAAGCGTGTTTCATCCGCCATACTAAAAAAAAAAAAAAAAAAAAATCTGAAGTTGAGGTATATAAAAAAAATGCTGTGAAATAAAATTCAGAAGAAATATGTTAGATTTGTAATATTACTATTTTATTTTAAAATTATAATGGATCATTTTCTCATCGACCAATTGAACATTTAGTAATTTCTTATTTTTCGCATGAAAGCATATTTCATTTTATGCTGAAAACAATAAGTAAATATATCTCGTAAACTTTTTTTGGCAACAATTAAAAATTTAAATGGCTTATATTAAGTCAATATAAGTCAATAAGTTTATTATTTTCATATTTTAATTAATTTTAAAGATTTTTTCAAATTTTTTTTTTCCTAAACCATCCCTGACCTATAAGGAAAAAAACAAAAAAAGAATGATCGAAATCGGTCAAGCCACTTACGATTTTATAAATAACATACAGACAAACATTCATTTTTATATATATTAATTAGGGGGCGTGGTCAACATGAATATTAAATCCCTTTTATAGGAAGTTAGTCCAACCACCCCCATTGAGAACCTATAATTTAAAGCATTATCTGCATTTTAACATCTTTGCAATTTTAAAATATTTCTTTACGAAATGTGATAAAATGCTTAGTTACATTATTTTTGTTTTTAAAGAGTTAATTTTGCTCCTATAACAATTTAATGATGTTTACATAAATTAATTTTTGTAACTTTTAAATAAGGTTAATGTAAAGTATTAATACAAGTTTTTAAAAAAATTTAATTCACCAAAATTATTTAATTCAACTTTTTAGGTTTTGGGCAATAATGGCACTCATCCGACAAGATTTTACGGGAATGTATTTCGACCTCCAGTAATCATATCACAATCCAGAGAATTAACACTTAAATTTCAATCAAATGATCAACCTGGTATGCCTGGATTTCGAGCTTTATCATCATTTATAAAAAGTAAGACTGGTTTAATTATAATAGCTTTGTTATTTCAAAATAGAAAAAATTGTAATGAATTTTATTTCTTTTTAGGTGTTGATTCCCTTGTTGTACCATATACAGGTATGTATTTTGGGAAATCTGTAGAATATTTCTCAGTTTCTTCTATAAAATAATTTTTACTTAATTTTATTACAAAAATATACATTTTCTATACGTTGACCTTTTTGTTGTATAAAATTTGTATGTTTTAACTTTTTGATTGCTTGGGGGACGGGGGGGGGGGGGATTATAAAGTTTTGTAAAAATGTTGTTGGAAGGTTTTAATTCTATAGTAAATAAAAATTTATTTCTTGGACCTAACTGTAGCTTAAATTAGTTTCTTTCAAGAAAGTGTAGTGGAAATAACATGTTAGTTACAATCAAGCAATTCTGATACCTTAAAAATAAATTTCATGTAATTATTTTGCTTCATTTTAAGAACATCTGCCATTTACACTTTCTAATTTAATTTTTTTTTTTTTTTCAGAGTAATTATATATTTAACTAATAAATTATATAAAAGAAATTTTATTAACACTTAACAATTTTTAATAAAGGGCAGCATTTTGGCCAACTATTGAACATCAGACTTATGTGAGGAGGGGAAGGGGTAGCATTTGAAACACCAACCCTGGCGTGTGCTTGCTATGTTGAAATAGCATAGAAAACATGTAAATCATTTCACAAAAGTAATGATAGACATTAAGTCTAAGTCGAATATATTGAAACGGGGAGAGTGAATGTTGTGGGCAGGTCTGCTCAATCTCCAACCAGACCTGAGTATTTCAAATATTAATATATTGATTAAAAGCAAGAATTTGAATAAATTCCGTTACCTTTTTTAATCTATTAGCAAAAATTTTTTGAGGTTGTAGTTTAAATCTAGTTAGATACTTTGGTACTTTTACTTTAGATTGGCTCTTTTATTTTATTTATTTATTTTTTTTTTTTTTTGTACTAGCTGGCTTTATCTGTTTTGCTAGATATTATACTTAAATGAGTTGTCAAAATCCCATATCATTATTAATCTAAATTCTCGCTGTTTCGGTAGAGTTTTTCTCGCTCACAACGTGAGGAGTCCGGGTCCTCACTGCCTTCAGCAACTTACCCACTTCTTACTTCCCTTTCACAGTAGGTAAATTCTATGTTTTGTGTAATCCCACCAAAGTACATAATGCGTACACTTAATAAACATCCACACACCAAAATTTACCATTTTAAGATAATTTTGAAGCGAATTCAAACGGGAAAGCATGTTTTTACACGTGTTTATTGCCCACTGACCTCGATGGAGTGGAGGGGGGGGGGAATTTCGTAAAATCCTATTATAATATGTGTCGGATACATATAAAGAATTTACACACCAAATTTCGTGATCGCAGATTCCATAGATTTTTTTTTAAAAAATTTAGCGCTAAAATGGGGGTCTCGGATTTGCTCCTTCGTAACATTGACTATTTATTAAATTAAAAATTTGAAGACTAAACTTTCAGGTACATATTGATCCGAATAAATCCTTAAAAATCTGATTTTTTAAGACTTCCTTGACCGTAATTTGTGCGAAACACATGCTTAATCATTTTAATAATAAAACTTGATAAGATTAAAATTTTTGTTCATCAATGTAAAATAAAATTTTAAATATTTGAGAAATATACGTGTTTATTATTTAAAATTTGAATTATACTCTACAGACTATAGTATTATATAGTATATAGTATTATAAGTTAATTATCAATCAGCAAACTTGATCTTATATTAAGTTAATTTGCAGATTGTGCGGAGTCTAAAGATGGCAGAGGAGGCTATATAAGTATCAAAACACATGAAAGATTTGGTTTATATGACTGTGTGTGGCATATTGTACCATTCACTCCTTTCTCAAAGTCCAATTTGTCCATCTTTACTCACATGAGAAGTATTGGTGAGTATTTTGTTATGCAGTTATGTTCCTTATTTATTAATGAACAATATTCATATTAACTTATTAAAATTGAAAACCTTACTTTAAGGCTTCATCCATAGAAACTTTCACTGAGGGACCTCCATCTTCAGTGGTCAGCATTCGTGGTTGGTGTTCTTGCTAGCAGCGATGATGTTAGAAGAAAATAGGAGATAGAAATTATTAACTTTAATTATTATAATGGCAACAATCCAAGGGCCAACACTGACTGCGTATGGCACCACCTGTTGGAGGTTGGGCAGGAAAAACTAACATATAACTTCCAGCTAGAATGCCAATCATGAAGTCTGACTACTGAAGTGCTGCAGGGTCCGTATCAAAAGTCGCTATGAATGAAGCCTTAAAGTAAGGTTTTTAATATTTAATAAGTTAATTTGTAGGCTTCATGTGAACTCACTTTTCATATATTTTATTAAAAATTTCTAATGTACAAAAAAATTAGATGTATAAACCCTGCAAGCAGTGCTTGCATTAAATTACCAGGTAATTTCTAAGTAATGCTTTTTACTTTCTTTTATATTCAATAGAAGAAAGTATTGGATTCGTAACATTTTCGACCTCAGGTTTTTGATGGATTTACTCATTTTGAGAGATGTAGAACACGATTTGACCATTTTTGGAAAATGTCTGTCTGTGTGTGTGTGTGACAAAATTTTATGGTAACTGTATCTCAGGAAGTACTGCACAGAATTTCATACAAATTGGTATGTAGTTACACTTTGACATAAATTAGTGCCTATCAACTTTTGGTAAAAATTGTCTTACAGATTGCGTTGCCATCCTGCTTTTTCTAAATTTTTAACATGGTGGTATAGGACAAAATTTTGTATAAATGTGCATAAAGAAAATTATTTTTTAATAATCATTATGAAATTTACAAAAATTATTTATAGTCAACTGGGAAATTTTTTTTGTATATGTTAGCATCGCCTCCCCCCCTCGAGAAGAATAAATTTTCATGATGGGTAGCTTTCAAAAGAGCTCGCCAATACCTTTAAAATGAATGGTTGAACCATCGATCTGCGATAAATGAAAATAAAGTTTTATAGATTTTTTTCCCCATTTTTAACTTAAAAAAAAAAAAAAAAAAAAATGTAATATCGAAAATAAAACTAACTATTTTTGGATATTTAGTGTTATAATACTTCTCTAATATGGAAATCGTACTGCATTATCATGGAAGATACAACCAACCACCAACCAACCATCATAGAAGATAATTTTATTAAATAATTTTTACTGAGTGAATTTGTATAGAAAAATTTAGAAGAAGGTCATGTGGGTGGCCACAACATACTAGTTTTCCTTGAAACTTTATCCTTGATTATTGCATTATATTAAAAATATCTGAGTATCTTGAACAAAATATAAATAAAATCCCCTTATGTGAATGAATGTGAATCTGTTCAGTTAATTCCTCTTTCCTTTTCTTTTAAAAGTGTACCATAGCTTAAAATTTTAAATTCGATCTGTAAGTAAAAATTTGCTTAATATAACTTTCTCTGATGTTTAATTTGACATTTAAAAAAAAAAAAAAAAAAAAAATCTTTACAATAACTTAACTCAGAACTTGAGAATGGTAGAATTTTTTCAATTATTTTACATTAACCAGGGGTAAAAATTAAAATTAAGTTACTGGTCCATTCACCTTTTCTATTATATTTTAAAAAATGCTTAAAAATTTGTAAAGCAAAATAAATTTCATGACAAATATGATAATTGAGTTTTTGTAAATTAATTTAAAAATACAAATGAAGTCTTATGGAAATCAAAAATTTGTTTTAATAAATTGGTTAACTGTCACTAAGTTTTTTAGCCAGATTCAATTAACACTACTTTGAATCTAATAAAGTATGGGAGAGGGAGGGGGGGATTTTTTAGAAGAAAACTTTACTGGTAATTAGGGAAAAAATAATCTATATAAGTAAAGGGAAATCTCTCTTTGTGTGTGTGCGTACACACTTGCTCTGGTGCACACACTACTCATTGCAGAGCTACAAAACTTGGCAAATGGGTAGTAGGAACCATACAAGTGTGCACCTCAGGAATTTTTTTTTTTTTTTTAAGATTTTATCCATTGATTTCTGTTTAATTTTTCTAAAATTTATTCTTTCATTTTAATCGTCTGCGTATCTTAGCAATGGCTATTACACTATTCATTCATTTGAAAGCAAAATCTTTTTTTAATCTCTTTTTTTATTGAAATCAAATTTGTAATATACTAGAAAAACATTAAATTTTAAATAGTATTATATATATAACAGCTATGCTTATGTAAAATTTTTATAATCGAACAGCTTTTTATTTTTCATTTATTGAGTAAAATCTTTCCAAGGTTTTTTTTTAATTAATGGAAAAAATTGTAATATAGTATAAATGATTAAATTTATTAAAATTTAAGTTTAGTTAAAATTTATTTTTTACTTATTTAATTCCTTTTAAAGGGAAACTTACTTTTTTATATTAATCTGAATCAAATGGTAATATAGTGAGCGGGAGCTATAAAATACTTGGTGCAGAAACTAAAATATTTAATAGTGGTTGAGACACGGATATTTTTAAAATTGTACTTTTTCAATAATAGCAGCTTTACCTGTCATAAATAAATACCAAACTTGAAGTGTTCAGGAAAGACTTTGCAGGCTGTGGGAACCTGGACCCAATGTAACAAGGTGGGGAAAAGAGCTTCCTTAGGCAGCTGGTACCTCAAATGAGGTTTAGAGTGATTTCAATGTCATTTTTTAAGTTTTTATTTATAAAGTGACATGAAAAAAAAAAAAAAAAAAAAAAAAAAAAAAAAACTAAGTATGAGTGGCAAAGTCTGCTAGTAAATAAAATAAAGTTTTACTGGTACAGTGGATCATTATACAGTGAACACTCATTAAAACGGACAATCAAGGGCCAGCAGTTTTGTCCATATTAACGAGAGTCCATTATAACAGGACTTCATAAACTGAAGTTCTATATGAACTCTAAAATTACTATTATGTACACATAACACATGAACACAGTATAATACGAATAAAAAATTTGTTTCCTCAAACCCTTTTATTCACTAAAAATATAAACGTGTAGGAAAAACGATACTTACTTACTAAACTTCTTTTCTTCATATAGTACAACTTGATGTAGTACATAAAGAAAAAAGGCTGGTAGTACTAGTACATAATGATTAGTTAGTCTGTCTTAAAAAAAGAAGTTATCTTGGTTTGTTTTTTTAGGGTAAACAATCTTCATTCTATGTCATTTTCAATTTTAGCCAATTGTTCAAAAATATTATCTGGAACATTTACAGTTGATTGATAAAATGTCTTAATTGCCACCAGCATATGATGGACATCAAGTATATTTGGTGGAGAGATTTCCTCGTCAGCTTTTCATGTTAAAAAAAAAAAAAACTTGAAATTGAAAAAAAAATTTTGGAACTGATTCTTTTTCGAAGAAAGTAAGCTTTGAGGGAAAAAAATGTCCATCTTAACGAATGAATTGTACGTATAAAGCAATGTTTATTACATGCAATTCCTATAGGCCTTGGCCGGGGATTCTGGTTTTGAACGTAATAACGAGAAATCCATCTCAAACGGAGCCGTCTTAACGAGAGTTCACTGAAATTTATATGTTGCTGGTTCACTGAATGTTTTTGTGCTCCCAGACAGACAAACTACAGTTAATTCAGAGTCCTGTTAACACATTGCATATGAGGAAACATATTTTTATGCTCTTTGTAGTCTGTCATTTTCAGCATTGTGAGTCATGTTAAAGTATATATTTCACATTGATCATGTCAAAATTTTATCACTATCAGCTACCATGTACTTTGTGATGAAATATTTTTAATCAGATTTTGGAGTGGTCGTAATTTAGTTAAAAAATGTATTCCTGTATTTTCTTTTCATTTTTAGTTCAGTATTTTTATGTTTGCCAATTAAATAAGCAAGCATAGTGTATATCACGGAGTAATATTAATAGGAGTTGAAGGTCCAATGGGAGAAAGCAACGAAACTGTGATCAAAATTTTTGGTAAATATTGAGGGCGCCACTTGTCATTCCTCCCTATCTCGGCGCGGATATACTGTTGTTTTCAATAGAATTTTGCTGGAATACATTTAAAATTTTTTATTTTAAGCAATTTAATTTCTTTGTAAGTTCTTAAAACTGCATAATTCAGATGTTTCAAATAAATGTTTCGTTCCTAGTTGTAAAACAGGCTATGATAGTGATAAGAAAAACAAAAAAAAGCCCTAGGAGAAAAATAAAGTCAGAGTTCGTGTTTTCTGCACCTAAAGTAAGTTTTTTTTTTTCTTTACAAAATTTCATCCATTCTCCTTCCTCCCAATTACCTGTTTTAGCTAGCTTCGGTTCATAAGAATCGTCATTTTTTAAAAGCTTTCTTTCAAAGTAAAATTAGTATAAAATGGCTCTTAAAAAAAACGTGTTGGTTAGAATACTCTATTTAATGAAATTAGCTTTCAATCGAAATTTTTTCAGTTTGATATTATTTTTTAAAAAATAATTAAAACGAGACATTTCCCCATTGAATAACATTGCGGAAGCTGGAGAGAAGGAAGGATTGCACGCTGGCGCCATCTGTAAACATTAGAAAACAACATCACAAAATTTCAGCGTTACCTTCTTCTCCTGTCTTTTTACTCCGTGGTGTATATTTGAGTGTAAAATGTTTCATTAAAGAAAAATGGGATAGTTCCCAATTTAATAGTTTTGCTGAATTATTAAAAAACCTATTAAATTCATACTAAATTTGCAAAAATAAATATTTTATTTCTAAGTCTGGCAAAACAGAGCTGCTACAGCATTTGAAAATCAGGGAATTTGAAAAACTATTTTAAAAAATGGGGGGGGGGATTCAAGGAATTTAACATGTTAAATGCCATGTCAGCCGCCATTGGTGGTTGATACTGAACTTTTCCGTTTAGATCGCGTCAACCACCGGTGGCTGACAGTGTAAAATATGATATAAAACTAAAAAATTTACATTGTTTCAAGTAATTACTGACAATTTATTTAAAATTTACTAAATTTTTATTTATTACAGGATTAAATCATTTTGATGAATTTTATTGAAACACGGTAAACATAACGCACTTCTAAGCAGTGTGCGTGGTCTGACAGGGATTTCCTTAAGAATTCGCATGGTGCTCAACATGTGAATAATTTATTGCATAAACAGAAAAAATTCAGAAAATGTTGAAATTTTTTGGAAAAACATTGGAAATTTTTTTTCATGTTTTAATGTTTTTTAATGAATAAAAAATCAATTATGTTTTTTATCAATTAATAGTAAGTTAATAATAAAATTTTTTCCTAGATATATTCAATTGATTTGTAACATGTTAGATTCTCATGTTGCATGTCATTTATTTTACTTTTAAGAGACAGGAAAAATTCTGAATTTTTTTCTTCTGATTTATGTAGCAACCCTGCAAAATAACTGTGCATGCAATGAGTCAATAGTTGCAATTCATGTTAAAGTTGCACATAAGTGATAAATGAAGTTTCTAAATTTATTTGAAATTTCACCAGCTATGATTTATAATGTGAAAATGCCACTGTTATAGCTATTTATTTTCCCCTACATTGCTATAAATATCTTAGTTGTTTCTTTCTTTTTAAGGTCATAAAAGTAATTTGGAATTTAGACTTGGTAGGAACTCAAAATCCGAAATTATTAGAGAAATAAACTGCAAGGATCAAAATTGCAACTATCTTGATGTAGAAACCATTGTACCAGCATCAGAGTACCTGTATATCAGATTTCATGGATACCTAGATGTATATTCTGTCTTTAACATGTCTTACAGTACTTATCATATGGGGAGTAAGTATAACTATTGTGCCAAATTATATATATATATTATATCTGAAAAGACACAGTAGATGCTTTGGTGTACATACTTGAATGCACTGACATAGATGCATTTTTAAATTAAAAAAAGTAGGGTCTTTTAAATAAAATATTAATGTATACATGATTTTTTTTTTTCACTTAATGTTAATATTTATTATATAATTAGTTGGTGTATGCTTGTCAAATGTTTTATTTTTATACATGTATTTTAAAATTAATTTCTCCTTGCCAGTTCAAATTACTTTAGATTACTCAACATGTTTTTAAATGGCATCTATTGCATCATTATATATGAGAGTCATTTCCATGCCAAATCAACATGGTTAAAAACCTGATCCCCTCAGATTTTTATGAAATTCGGCTTATTTATTTGTTTTACTGAGAAGTGAATGTATACCAATTAATAAGTCTATATTTTTTTTTTAGTTTTTGATATACAGGGCTGCAAAAATGGATAAAAAAAAATGCAAATTTCCGAAATTCTTCCACTACAAATGTACCCATATTTTCTTTCCTAATTAACTTAGATATATAAAAGATTGGTATCATTAGAAAGCTTATAATACAGGCTTTCAAATAATACATCACATATATATATTAAAAAAATTCCATGCTAAAGTCAAACATTTTGATCTTCAATATCTCAAAGTACATATTTAATTTTCTTTTAAAAATTATTTGTTATTTTTACTTTTATTATCTATAATTATTGTAAATTTGAACATGGGCCGGCCATAGGATGCTGAGTTATAAATTAAAATGCAACCTTTCATCAGTATTTTCATAATATAAAATTTTTCATTTTAAGGTTAAATATTTTGACCTTTAAACTTCAATATCTCAAAGTATACGTTTAATTTTCATTTACAAATTATGTTATTACGTTTATTATCTATAATTACTGTAAGTTTCAACATGGGGTGGCCATTTTTTTGTAAAATGCAAGTTATGTTATTATGGAAATACAGGTAGAGTTGCAATTTAATTTATAACTCAGTATCCCATGGCCGTACCATGTTGAAATGTACAGTAATTATAGATAATAAACGTATGAATAATATAATATTTAAAAGAAAATTAAATGTGTACTTTTTGAGATATAGAAAGTCAAAGGTAAAAATAAGGTAAGGTAAGTCAAAGGTAAGATTTAAAAGCCTTTATTATAAGCTTTCTAATGATACCAATTTTATATCTTGGTTAATTAGGGAACAAAATATGCATAAACCTTACATTATATTATGATAATACTGATGGAAGGTTGCATTTTAATTTATAACTCAGCATCCCATGGCTGTCCCATGTTGAAATTTACTATAATTATAGATAATAAAAGTAAAAATAACATAATTTTAAAAAGAAAATTGAGTATGTACTTTTTGAGATATTGAAGGTCAAAATGTTTGACTTTAACATGAAAATATTTAAAAATATATACATGTGATATATCATTTTAAAGCCTGTATTATAATCCTTTCTAATGATATCAATCTTTTATCTCTAAGTTAGAAAAGAAAACACGAGTACATTTGTAGTAGAAGAATTTCAGAAATTTGCTTCTTTTACCCATTTTTACAGCCCTGTATATCAAATTAAAAGAGATTGGGACTAATTAATTGGTATACATTCATTTCTCAATAAGACAAATAAATGAGCCCAATTTAATAAAAAATCTGAGGGAGTCAGGTTCAAAATGCTGTTCTTTTCTTGTGTTGATTTGACATGGAATGACTCCTACATGTTTTAGAGGCCAAGTATCTGAAAGGAATTAAAAATGACATCATAATCCTTAAAGTTTTATAACCACATGTCTGTTTATTTACATTAATTTCTTGTGATGTAGCTGAATTTTAAATATTTATTGTCATTTTACCCTCATTTATTAAAAAAAAAAAAAAAAAAAAAAAAAAAAAACAGTAGAGAAGAGTTTATTCTAAAAATGGAAATTGCTTTGTTTTATTTAAGCTTTGTATATGGATGAATGAATTTTGAGATTATAGTTTTGTTCATGCTTTGTTTTCTGTAATAACTATATATACTCTATAATGAAATAAATTTTTATTTGAATCAATGACCAAATCTTCCGGAAATTTGCAAACCATGAATAATTTTATTATCTCAAAACATTGTTGCAATTATAATGAAAGTTTTTCTGTTAAATTATCATTTTTACATTATTTTATTAATTTGAAATGCACACATGGAAATCATGGATGCATTTTTTCTTTATTCCAATTCATTGTTTGTAGCTATGACAGTGGTTTTCAGCATTACCTCTGGGGAAAATTTGGACTTTTATTCATTTAAAGACATTTGCTGATGGATTAAAAAAAAAAAAAAAAGTATAAAACTACCTTGATCTACATACTTAATTCACAAATTAAATAATTTAATTAAAAACCTTTTTACTTGCCTCGTTCTTGGCCAGAATATTTTCTGCAGGGTGCCCTGCTCTCATCAGCAGTGATAACTGTGCTGGAGTCTTCTTTCTCTGCAAGTGTTTGATGTTGTAAATGTCGATGTGCAGCTCCCACCAAAAGGTGACGCCACATTCTGTCTAAAACCGTTGTCGTCGTAAGAATTTGTTAGTAATTATCTCAATTGTTTCACGAAATATGATGTATTTATGGGTTATTATAGTTTGCAAGTTTTGTAATGTTATCGAAATCTATTTTAATTTCTTCATTGAAGACTTTAGTTAGTGCTGTAGTGATCTTCCCAGTTTTTATATCATTTTTTTGTGTTCTTTAATTCTTGTTTTTATTTTTATTTCAGACATTCCAGTATAACATTTAAATTTTTCTTTACTGTCAATAAAAGGGATCTTATAAATTCCTGCAGCTGTTTCCAGTGGGGAGAGGGGATCTTTATCATTTCTGACGAGTTGGAAAATATTAGGGTTGGGTTTAATTGGAATATTGATATAATTTGCTGTAACATTTTTAATTTTGTTTGAGGCACCACGATCATATGGAATGGAGGATGTTAATTTCAGGGCAGGTTTTTGAAAACTAGGGGTTTTAAGTTTTTAATCAATTTTTATATACTTTATTAATTAATCAGGTTTATTTCGTCAGCAAGGTCTTTGGATTCATTACAAATGGGATAGCACGGTTAACATATGAACGAATGGCACTTATTTTATAACGAAAAGGTGTTTTACTTTGGTAATGTATAATTTCGTTGCTGGTTTTTGGTTTGAGATAAACAGTAGTAGTAATTTTATTATTGGATCTTGTGATTTTTACGTCTAAATAGTTTGTTTATTGAGTTCTTTACAAGTGAATTTTATCTTAGACTCAAGATCGTTTAAATTGTTTAACATGTGGTTAGTATTTTATTTGATCAACTATGACAAAAACATTGTCGTAAATATTCTGGCCAAGAATGAGGCAAGTAAAAAAAGATTTTTAATTAAATTTTTTTAATTAGTTTAATGCTTCGTGTAATCTTCATATTAAGAATTTGAAAATTATATTTAAAACTAAATTTTGAAGATTAAACAATCTGAATTGCTCGGTTATCTGAGAGGAAGACAAAAACCTAATTTCCCTATCGGCAAAGTTACTGTAAAAAGGCATCTTCATAATTGTCTTTATATACTGCATAGTAGAAGGAAGCTCAATTTCTGTAAGTCAGTCTCTGTAGAAAAAGATCTTTTTTAAAATTTATTAACTTCAATCATTAAACATTTTATTTTTTACTATTTGCTGTATGTTTGTTAGCCTTAAATGAACTTTTCTTTTTAGATTGTTCAGATAAAGAATTTAAATGTGAAGATAGAAGATGCATCTCATCTGATTTCAAATGTGATGGCATACCACACTGTTTGGATGGAAGTGACGAAGATCTTTGTTTATGTAAGCAACTATACAAATTTATCTTGTAGTTTCAATTTCATCTTACAGTTAAACAGGGTTCATACAGTAGCTCAGAGAAAAACTAGACTCTGATTTAAGTTATAAATCTCAGGGAAGTCTCGTAAACTAACTATATATATTTTGAATTTAATAAATGAAAGTATATGAATTTCATATACAGTATAGGATCAGTTATCCGGAA
>OZ005655.1:222864184-222911186 GCA_963930645.1 Salticus scenicus | reverse complement strand
ACCCGTTATCCAGAATGTTCTAAAAACCAGAATGCAAAATGCCAACTACCAAAATTTTTAATTATCGTAAAATTTAATAATTAAAGTTATACAATAGCAGCGGTCAGAATTATAGTTTTACAACCTACTTTCTTTAATGCTACGGTGTTATTTAGAGGAAATATGGTGAGCACAAAATTGTCCAAATATTTACTGAAAATTTTGCAAATTTAGGTTAGAAAATGAATTTTTATTGTATTTTTTAATAGATAAACATTAATAACACATACTTCTTAAAGTGCCCAATAGCAGATGAATTTTATCCTTTAACTCAGGTCGCATGCATGAAGTCCCAATTGTTATAAAATTTTTAAATAGTTTTTATTAATTTCTATTATTTTTAGAATTCATTTCATAAAATATTTAGAATTTATTTGAAATATTTATGAATTATTAGTATCAGAACAGAGAAAAAAATATATTTTTGCAAAATCCAA
This sequence comes from Salticus scenicus, assembly GCA_963930645.1. NCBI lineage: Eukaryota > Metazoa > Arthropoda > Arachnida > Araneae > Salticidae > Salticus > Salticus scenicus. Next base: position 222,910,710 of record OZ005655.1, on the reverse strand, counting down.
ATGAAAGGATTTTACTCTCAGGTCCAAAATTAAATTTTATATATGCTTATTTATTTTTCATTTTTCATTTATTATTACTATTATTATTTATAGTTTGAAATACTAATTAAGAATGTTTTCTTTATTTTGTGGTAATATTTTATTAAATGAACAAATATATAGGTAAAGTGTTTACATATATATTATTCATGTTTATTACTGCTATTTATGAAATTATTTTGTACCATTTTTATACATATAATAAAGTGTTCCGAATTACGGAAAAACCCCTTATCCAGAATATCCCATGTCCCAAGCTTTCTGGATAACGGATCCTATACTGTATTTAGATTTGTCTAATATTGGCATTAACACTATTTTTATTTTATACACTTTGTTTAAAGCTATATTTGCGCTCATACAATTTGTATTATTCTCTAATTTTATTCAAACTGTAACTTACTATTTAATCTATATATTAATACGTGAAGCAAAAACTTTGTACCCCTTTTTACGAAAATTGCGCGGACGGAGGATTATGAAATTTCGCACACTTATAGTTTATATAGAGAAGAAGTGCAGAATGCTAATATTTTTTAAAAATACAACGACAAAGAGGAGAAATTGGAACATTTGTGAAACGACAAAGGTGCAATTCAAAGCCTATATTATCGGGTTTTATTTCCAGATTAAAATTAGCATTTTCATTTTTTTATACTGTTGCCAAAATTTTGAAATTTCAATTAATAATAAAAAGTTAATATGTTAATAACAATAATAAAAGTTAATAACAATGAGTTATTTTTTAAATAGCCAGTTTCATCTGAAAGAGTTATCGCAGAATGCTAATATTTTTTAAAAACACACAAGTTTTGCATTATATATATACTAATTAATCAACTCAACTCAACTCATTCAATTTGTATAGATCAGTTTCTAAAGAAATCAACCTAAAATAAAAAAAAATAACGATTTTTTCTACTGACGATGAAAGTTTTTTTCTACTTTTATTATGCCTCGACATAGAACATTAACGGGTCGGAGTGAGAGACAAAGAAGAAGGAATCTATATTTGCGGACACATAATAATAATAGTAATGAAAATACAAATAGTGTTAATATTATACAGAATGAAGAAGTGAATTTGACAGATAAATTTAAATGTGCACGAAATGTCATTCCAAAAGTTTTTTATAGTTATGATTGTGGATTAATGGATTTGGAATGCAGGTTTTGCAATGCGAAACATTTTGAATCTGAAGTCACTTTAGGTGACAGAACTGCATTCACTTCATGTTGTCATAAGGGTAAAGCAATATTACCGCCCTTAAGTCAAAATGAATATTTTAAATCATTGTATGATGGACTTATTTCAAATGAACCTTCAATAAAAAGTAAGTCAAAAAATTATTTTGAAAATATTCGCAAATACAATTCATCATTTGCTATGGTTAGCTCAGAAGCTCAAGTATCCGAGGCAGTTACAAGTGGAGTGTATCATTTCAAAATACATGATGTTTTTTATCACAGATCGGGTCCAATGACTGCTGCACATGGTCGTTCACCATGTTATGCGCAATTATATTTTTATGATGTTGACACTGCTATCAATTATAGATTACAAGAACGTTTTAATCAAACATGTAACAACAACATAATGCGCGAAATTTCTCTCGAATTGGAACGCAGTAATCCTTTTGTTCGGTCATTCATTGCAATGAAACATCATTGTCAAAGAGTTGAAAATCAAAATAAAGAAATTTGTATGCTCATTAAAGTAAATCATGATTTAGATCTACGCCGTTTCAATGATGCAGTTCAAACTGATGTAGCAGTAATATTTAGTACAGTTGATGGTGAGCCACCTTTTGAACGAAATATGATTTCATTTTCAAAAGTTAATGGTATCATTAAAAATATCTCAGTTTTGGATTCATCATTAGATCCTTTAGCGTATCCACTACTTTTTCCAAATGGTGATACTGGGTGGCATATGAATATGACTCATAATGCACCAACTATATCTAATTCAAGAGCGCCCAGAAATAAATTAACATTTAAACTTATAATTTTAATTAATTATGGTCGAATTTCGACCACTGGGCGACCACTAGTTATTTTTATTATGTATTATGTGTTGTGAAAATTTGCGATAGTGTATTATGTCACTGGTTCTGGATCATTAAAAAGTTTTAATTTGAAAGTCTAAAACGTAAAATACTGTATAGTTGGCAACTTACATTAAGATTCTACTTCATTGGTGAGTTGTCAACTATTCTTAAAATTAGTAATCATACTATTAAACACATAATATAATAAATATCCCCCTTCATATTCCTCATATGCTGTTTGTCACTTTTTTTAAAATGTATTTTGAAATGAATTTTTATAATGTTGAATTTTTTTATAGCCTCTATATCTGAAAATGAAAAACCATCTGTTCAAAGTATTCAAAAAGAGACTTTGCATAGTGAACACACTTACACGTACTTTATATTATTTGGATGTTTTGGTTTAATTTGTGTCATAGTTAGTCTTGCAATTTTTGCCTACAATCACTGCCGGAAACCTACCACTTCTACATCAGTTCAAAATCAAGTTTCTGGAGAGTTGACAAGTAAGTTTATCTTACCTTATTTAAATTTTTGTTTACATTGTTATACAGAGTGAGCCAAAAATCCCCTTACACATTTTAAACTTTAGTGTAAAATCTAGTTTTTATGAGAATGTGGTTTGTATTACAATGGTTCTTATTACAAAAAATTTAGTTTAACCCGATAAAAAAAAAGTTCTGAATTTCACTCAGATGGTGCTGTACTTTAAAAACAGCAATTAAAAATACAGAGCTGCCAACCTTCTCTGGCAAATTGCTAGTACTGCCCCTTTTTCTATACCAGTCATTTTTTAGAATTTTTTTCTTCTAAATTCATCGCAAATATATTTGAAGAAAATTGCTTTAAAATTTAAGCAGTGTAGAAAAAGGGGCGGTACTAACATTTTGCCGGATTAGGTTGGCAGCTCTGAAAATACATGAAAAGTACAAGAACAGTAATGAGAGTATTTTGTGAAATTCTCTAAAATATTTCAATTTGTGTAACCTTTATAGCTCAAATAATTATCCCATTCAATCCACCTATTTACTAACATTTATTGTGGAAGAGAGTGGTTTATAAAATTTATTTGCAAGTCCAATAATTCAATGGAAAAAAAGATGCAGATAAAGCATATTTTGCCTTTTACAAGAAATCAAGAATGGTTACGTCTGATGATAGAGATGGACTGGATATAGTTTACAATAGGGATGCACAACCTTTTTGGCTAGAGGGCCACTCTCGTTGTTCAGTGGGATACAAAGGGCCACAGACGAGATAATATAAAAGAATTAAGCTGTACAGATATATTTGCCGTGTAATATATACATATACACATATATACACATGCATGTATAAAAAGGTGCACTATCATTACCAAATGCCTGTGTGCAAAACTTAAGTTTGTATTATATGTTGCTTGAAAAAAAAAAAAAAATTATAGAAATTTTTTAATTGGCGAGTTAAGTGAATCTTGAAGCATAATAATCATAAAGTTATTGAATAGTAAGCAAAAGAATGAAACAAATGTATCATATAAAATGATAAAATAAACAAATAAAAAGTATGATTTGCAGAGAGGGGGGGAGGGGGAAAAGTTACATTGGGACTCACCAAAACAATAAACACAAATGTAAAGCCTGATACAGTGTACCAAAATAGCCACTTGCCAATAGATTGTTCCATGATTTTTCCAATAAAAAATTAAGGAACATACTGTGGGTTACATTATTGAGAATTAGAATGGAAAATTTAGCTCTCAAACAGAAATGTGTATAAAAACCAACATTTGCATTCTCCCCCCCCCCCCCCCCTCCTCCGTAAAAAAAAAGTTTTTGTAAATGCCAGTTTTGCGGATGCAACAAATAAATACTTTTTCTTTCTCTCTTTTCTATGTTTTTTCTCCTGCTAATGATTTATATGATCTAAAATGTCAGTCCTTTGGCGGGCCGCAAACTGATGCCTACTGGGCCGCATGTGGCCCCCGGGCCGCAGGTTGTGCACCTCTAGTTTACAAGAAATAATGTATAAACCAAACATAGGAGCAAGTAATGCCATCTGAAGGAAAATCTTGGAGCTATTTTATTTATTAAAATGAAACTTCCACCGTGAAAGCATTATAGTGCAAATAACTCTGATGTGCCATTTACTTGGTTTTATATTAAAGTTTAATATGTGTCAGGAGGCCTTTTGGTCTACTTTACATAATTAAATTCTTATTATTATTGTCATTTTTAATGTTCATTTTCAGTTTTTTTTTCTTTCCTAAAATTAGTGTAATAATTTAAATTTTGATCAGTATCATATAATGAAAAACAAATAATGCATAAAAATACTTTTAAAGAAACTTTCAAGCTATATTTTATTTCTAAAACATGTATGAATCATATTTATTGTGAAAAGGTAAACCAGGGTCATAGATGATTATGCATACTCAAAGATTATTAACTAAAGACATTTAATGAATTATTGTGTAACTACTAAAAGAAATATTGCATAATGTCGATGGATTAAATAAAAAATTTTAAGTATAGTGCACTATATTTTATACTTACTATATGCCTGTGTATAGTGCTTTATCAACACCTTATTATTTTTTTAATTTTCAAATAAGTAAAAAATTGTAACATTTACGATATACATATGCATCAAATTTATAACTATAAATTCTATTTATACCTAGCTTGTGTTATTTCAGATGTGCAGCCTACTTTGTATCCTGTTAATTCATATAACTGCGACAATCCTCCTTCCTATGACGATTTTGTAAAGACACCAAACTTCTATCCACCTATCCTTTTTACAAGAGCTACACAGCGTATCGATCCTAAAAGTCCATGCAGTCAATGCACTACAAGCTTCTGCTCTGGTGCAAGAATGAGACATTATTCAGCAGATTCCTTTGCTCCAAGGAATACAGATACAAATAACGGTGACATATTTTTAAACATAAATGGCGATGCACCTCATCTTGATCAGCCTCCAAATTCTAATGCATATAATGTTGAAATAATACAGAACAATTTGTCCTTTAAAACTAAGAATATTGTTAAAAGATCCCACTCTTTAGACTCTAAACTGAATGATCTTGTAAATCATGATACTTGTCACCTTTTGTTATCAATTGTGCATCCTCCTTGCCCCCATGATTCATACCACCTTCCGAAAGTACAATGGTATACATTGCCTCCAAATTTCAAGTACAATACTTTTAAGCACTGTGATAGGTCAGAAGTAAATGAACCTTCTTGGTTGAATCTCGATACAAATGTTAATCTTTCTAAAGATAGACGGTTGACTTGGTCTTTCGTTCCACGTTATTCTGCTCCTTCAGAGTTGATCACTGTTGTGAAAACGAGATGTGTTAGTGAACCTTGTAGAGGAATTAGCATTCATTGTTCGTTATACTAAGTAGTTAGTTTGTTAAATTAACAAGTGTTTTTTCTTTTGAGTGCACACATTCAAGTGCAATTATTGCTTAAATTTATTTCAAAAGCAAAGAATGCTTTTAAAAAACTGAAAGTTTCACATCTGTATTGTGTATTTGATTATTTATATCTATTAAATGTTGGACAAATGAATTAAAAATAAAGTTAATATTTAAAAACATTAAAAATCAAGGCTTTTTTCAATTGTTTTAAAGATAGCTAAGGTTTTTTTCTTTTTTTTTCTAAACTGACACAAAATTCTTCAAATTTATTTTTATGCTATAACAAAGATTATTGAAATATATCTAAGTGGACAGACACTTTTGATGTTTTAAACTCAAATTAACTATTCAAATTAAAGTTTTTTGACACCTGACTCAATATATTTTATCGTCAAAATATATCCTATATAAATGTAAAATTTCAAAGTTTTTGTTTCTATTCAAACTAACTTTATTAAACTTTTTTTTAAAAACTATTATTGTGTTAAGAAAATACAAAATATTCTTATAGTAAAAATGGCATCCTTTGTTTATTTTAAAATTGAAATGTGAATTATAAATTGTAATAATAAACTAACAAGCATTTTTTTTTATGGTTTGCTTTCAAAGGGAATAGTTCACATTTCAATGAAATCAACAAGCACCTGCAACTCTTATTTTCTTTAAAAGTGTTTTTATTAATTAATTAAAATGTAAAAGAAGATAAATTGCCACCAATGTTTAGTCAAACTCCTTTTTTTTCTCCTACCATTTACATATTTACTTAATGATTTTTTTTTTTTCCCCAAAAATAAACAATTTATTATAATTTTCTTAACTTATTTATACTTTAAAGCATTTACACTCAAGTTTTAGCCAACTGTGATATTTATAAAACAAAATTCACAAGGTTCTCATTTCAGTATTTAGAAATCATTAAAACACTGTAAATTCCATAAGCAATTATTATTTTATTTTAATATTTGACTGTATATTTTTCTTCATGTTATCCTGTGGGTAAATTTGTTTATAAAATTATTCACTATCTAATACATATTTTTCAATTTTCAGTCAGAAAAATCATAACTATTAAAATTTTTCTTACTTTCTAAAAATTGATCTATTAATTTCTAGTATTTATTTTGAAGCTATAAATTAGAAAAATGAAGTACACATGCATTTTTCACATCTTTTAGCTTTAAAATGAAATATTCAGAATTCAAATAATCATGTCTTAAAAATTTAACAGTTGTGAATTTTCTGAATCTGAAAACAGAATTAAAAACATTACGTAATGAGTAATTCTACAAATTTCTTATATAATATATGGACTTTGGCTGTTGGCAAGTAATAAGTTCATTGGTGGAATATTATCACTCTTTTCTGTATTGATTTCCTGAAGAATGTTTTGGCTCGTGATTGTTTTAAAAATATATATTGATGGATTCTAAACGAGTCTTAAGTTTAATTAGTGAGAATGTTGCATATTCTTATAATAAATAAGTAAATTTTTTTGTATGCTGTGTTATTCTGTGATATTTTTCGTGTCTTTAAAATAGTATAAAGTATTACTAGTCTGTGATCCTTGAAAAGAGCTTATATTTGTTACTTTATTCGACTAACATATATATTAATCCTTGTTAAGTTTTATTGATAGAAATTTAGACCAAAATTATTCTGGTTAAACTTGTGATAGCTTCACTGTGATAATTTTTTTAAGCCTTGTTTTATGTTAAAAGGAATTTACTTTCAAATGGGCACAAATCCTTTTTTGTAGATATCTTTTTCATTTTTTTTTTTTTTCTGTGAAAGGTGAGGAGCGTTAAGATTTTTATTTGATATAATTATTGCAAATTATAAAATTAATTTGAAAACTGACAAAATTTATCTGCATTAAAGGGTATGCACCTTTTTGGAAGTTCATTCATCTATTTTTATTCAAATGTTTTGAAATCTTACTTGTTCGACTGTATGCAATGTATTTAATTACTGAAGATGATTATTTTAAAGCTTGGAGTAAAAATGTATTAACATTTTTATTTTTGAACAAGTAGTTTCAAATCACTACTGCACAATAAATGTTCCTATTTTTTGGTATTTACTTCTTTCTAATAAAATATTTACTGATTTTTTATTATTTTTTTTTATAATGTATCTTTATCCCTTTAATGTTTTAATATGTTTGTTTTTATGATAAAGGACTCTGTAGGATTCTAAGTGAAGTATTTATTACTCGTTTTATTGTATGGAATATATGCTATATTTTTAAAATTGTTTTATGAACCTATGTAATTTGATGACTTAAATATGTTTTATGCACTAATGAAGTAACCAACTAAAAGTGTTCCTTTTTTTCTTCCTATTTCTAATTTTGTAGTTTGTAACTTGTGAAATGTGTTTAATCTGATCTTCAACTTGAATAAAGTGTTTGGTAGCAATTAGTCTTCATTAATTTCAGTGCTTTAAATTTTTCAAAAAATTTCAAAAGCAGATTTTCGTATGAAATTTAAAATTGTCTATAAAAAATATATTTAATATCTAATTTAGTATAAATTTTCTTGTTTAGTTAAAAATAAACTAAGGTTTATTATGAACTTTTAGTATAGTTTTCAAAAACTGGTTTCTATGGTTTGTCTATTTTATCAACTAAATTTTTAAATGTCAAAAGTTGATGCTAATTATAATCTCTATAATTTCCAGTTATATCTCAAATGATTAGGATTTACTAATATAAGCCAATATTTATTAACAATACTATAAAAATTTATTTTAAAACAGAAAATTCCAGCTTTATGTATTTAATTTAAATGGCAACTAACAGCTAATACTCATAAACTATAATTGCTTCAGGATGCAGTTCTAAAATTTATCAAAAAGTTGCCTTTGTATGGGTCTCAGCTCTAAGTTATTTATCCTTTTTGAAAATTTTGGCCCCACCAGTGACAAAGAACTTTTGTTCTGGGAACTGGTAGACAAGAGATGCTGGGTTCAAATCCAGGTTGCACTCATTAGCCTAATCGTTCAGAATTTACATGGTTTTCTCAAACTAACGAAATATGGACTTACGACCTTTTTTGAAAATGACCCAATCCCTCACAGAAGATATACCATTTAAACCTAGATCCCTTGAGTAAACCCTACACTAAGAGTATCTTTTGAATTTTTCACATTTAAAATTCCTTATTTTTAAATTAATGGCTAAAGAGCAGCAGTCCTTAAAAAATAAATAAATAAATAAATAAAAAATAAAAATAAAAAATTCTATCTTGCGTTCAATATTATTTGTTTTAACATTTCCTTTACAAAAGAAGTTCTTCTTTATATTAATCTTAGTAAAAAAAAAAAAAAAAAAAAAAAAAAAAAACTTTAATTTGGGCATAATTAAATTAGTTTAACTACGACAGTGGCAGACCTACAAATCTAGAGAGCTGGGGCAAATATAGACTGGGGAGTCCACCTACTGTGAGAGCAAATTGGGAAAACTGAATAGTTGAGCAACTTGAACACGAGCACAACTTGTGTTCAAATAAAGCACCTCCTATCTATTTGCTTTGAAAGCCAAAATTTTGCGATGGATTTTAATTAAACTTCGTGGTTATTGGAAATTTTCTTCTATATCATTGTATATAACAGTACCACTTATCAGTCAACATGCACAAAAATTTATTCAACATAGTTTCTCACAATAAAGATTTTGCATATGCAGTTTGGTGCAATATTAATCTAATGTTGTGTGTAGACATCAGAAAAATCACAAAATGAATAACAGCTGTGCCACTTAAAATCCGATACACACCTAAATTGAATCAGCACAATTTTTCAGTTTTACAAATTTGGTACCTTTTTATACCATAGAAGCTTATCTTCTCTGTAAACAGGGTTAAATGCTAGCAGAGCAGCACCACTTGTATGTACCGAAATTGAATCAGCATAGTTTTTCCACTGTGGTCATTACACATTAAGTTTCATGTTCTAATACACTTAAATGAAGAAAATTGCAGCCTGGCAACACCATCTATTGAGCAATTATATCCCAAAATTAACTGGCATCAATTTAAATAAAACCTAACCAAATATAAAGTTTTATTGAACTCTATTCGTTGTTTTGTGATACATGGCATCAATAAAATTTTAGTAACACATATGGGCATTTGCTTAAATTTTCAAATAGTAGTTAGGACACCTCAAAAATGTAAAACTATTGAAAACATGAGATTGAAAAAAAAAAAAAAATTACAAACTAATGCTTTCTTATATAGACGAAAATTAAAATTATTTCTAGCTTTTAGAAGAAAAAAAATATAATAAAATTTTTATTTTAAGGAGAAAGAAAGAAAAAAAAAAATCTTTTTTTTTTTTTTTTTTTTTTTTAATGAATAATCAATTTTCATTCAAAAATAAATTTTTAGACCAAAGTGTAGAATTTAAGAAATTCAAAAAACTTCATTTTTGAATGAGATATCCTTTATAATAAATAAGAATCCCATAGGACTACATGGAGAAGAAATCTAACTGATGTGCAGCCTTAAAGTGTAATAAAAAAAAAAAAAAAGGCTGCACTTGGATGTTTTTCTTTTCTCTTTCTGCAACTGCCAATTTTATCGTTTACCCCTTTAATGTTCATTGGTTTCGCAGTGAAACCAAACGTTTGACATCATATAAAAATTTTTATGTAGCAGTTTTTTAACATTTCCCCCTTGATTTAATCGGTTTTTAAACTTTTGTTCCTTTTCTATTTAGTAGACAACAGCACTATTCCAAAATTTAACAGATAAAGCTTCAAAGGAAGCTAAATGCATATGTCGCTTGAAGTTTCTGATGTGTGCAAGTGCAAATTGCTGGTTTGATGATGCACTCATGTCTAGTTTTTTTTTCATTTAATGAAGAGCTTGACTATTATTTTCACCTGAAACAAGTTTTTGTAGTCGATAATGTTTACTTACAAAGTGTTTTATTTATTAAATTAAGTATTATTTGAATGTAATAAGGTTAACTTATAGATGTTTCAAACCAAAAATTTCTCGAAAAGGGACAATGCTAATTTTTTATTTTAAAATATTTATGATCAGCTATGTGTGTAAAAGCCATTTTTAAATTTAGTTTAGAAATTTTAAAAATAAATTAAGTAGTGGGCGTTAAAGGGTTAAAAAGCAAATTTTCGGGCAGATTTTATTATCTCGTCCTCCATGTACACTTTAGGATTGAGCCCTGTGTTAAAAACAAGATAAATTGTCAGGAAAATTATAATTTTAGAAAGTATTTCAAAAATGGCAAGGATAAGGCAGTTGATGATACCATAAAAAGTATTAATTTTAGAATGAAAATCAAAAAAATATTTTAATATGGGAGATGGCAAAATAATTAAATGTTAACTAAATATTGGTGAGATGTTTTTTAGCAAGATATAAATTTTTTGGCTGTTTAAACTGCAAATTTGGCTTTAGGTGACTACATTGCTCGTCTAAATGAGATGACTGCAAGTTAAAAGGCAAATGTTTATAAAATCTATTTGTATCATGCTCAGAACTTTAAAAAAATTAAAAAAAAAAAAAAAAAAAGTGTTAAGCAAAATAATTTTTTCAAAAACAGTGCAGCAACAATTAACCCATTAACACCCAGTGTCCTCATTTGAGGACAGCTAATAAAATAGCACATTTATCTTGGAATGATTTCTGCTTTTTAATGATAGTTTATAGCATTTTAAATGAAAAGTTTTATGTGCCTGCTATTAATAATTGCATAATTTGGGTAGTTATTTTATGATTTTTCATTCATCGTACATAAATTTGTTTTTCACACAAATGTACCAACTTAACTCAAGTTGAATAATATTATATATATATATTGTAATATTTTACTTTTGAGGTCTTTTTCAGCGTAAAATTGGAAATTAATCTTATCTTGAAGTTTTTTCGCTAGAACACTAAACGTCCTCAAATAAGGACAGGCTTTAAATTTAAAACTATGACAAGAGTTGTTTAAATTTAATATATTTTTCTGTCAGTTGTCTATATTAATTTTGAATTGAAATATTGATCAAAATATATTTCGCAAAATTAATTCAGGCGTTAACAGGTTAAAAACCAGAAGATCTTCAAAAAAAAAAAGCTATTATTAAGAAAAATAATTTTTCAAAATAAAGACTTTAGTTGACCAAAAATTTAAAAAAAATTATCAGTTAACTATTGAGTAGAACTGTTTTTCTCTGAGTCAAGTTTAATTTATTTCAAACTGATCAAAAAAGCTAGTAGAACAATGGAAATTGTACTCTTAAAACAGTGACATAGTCTCTGAACATTACGGTATGGAGATACATAATTTTTCAAGGAGTCTGGTAAAATTTCTTGCTCAAGGGATCAATTAACTCTAAATAAAATATGGCTATTATTAAAGTGGAGCCTGACCGATTATTTTGAAGGTATCTGAGATTTTTCCATATACAGCATTTTAAGATAATGCACCTTGCTAAAAGTCGCCTGTGGTACGTTTATTTGATTCAAATTTTTAAAGTTACCTACCCATTCGCATGAGCACTTACAATTCTGTAATTAATCATATCTTTTTTCACTTTAAGTTAAATCTCACAAAGAATATTGTAGAATTTCTTCTCTAACAGACCTGAAAATAGTCCTAATCTCAATATGCTCGAAAATGTTTATTAATAAAGTGGAGAGAGAAGGGGGAGGATTTGAAATTTCAGCATACAATTCTGCAAAAACTAATAAAATTATTTAATATTTGGCACAGTGAAATTTTTTAGGTTTATATTAAAACACTGTATGATACTATGCCATTGCGCATTAAAGCAGTAATTCCATATTAAGGTGGAATTACCCAATGCAGAATACTTATTTTTATTAAGTAATTGTTTAGATCTAACAAATAGTTTTATTCATACATTAAAATATGACATGCTTATTTCATATAATAAATCATAATAGAATACAATGTTTAAAAAGAAAGTTTTATGTAGATTTTTATTAAGTACTTCATAGAATGTAATAAAGCGAATTACGAAATCGAGAAGGCACATAGGTATAATTTCATCTCTTTGGTATTATGGAAATATGACAGTTTTATTTGTTTCAACCATTAGTTTCGAAGTTATTACAAATGAAAACAGATATGTCAATTTTTCTGCAGTGCAGCTTTTTTTTTTTGTCTCTTAGTGTGTGTATATATTATAAAAGAAAACAAAATATATTTTGCCATTATCAGATAAATATTATATACAATACTACAAAAGTTACAAAGATAATTTGCTTTCAGCAAATATTTATGTATAACTTTAGGAAGCATTCTAGGCAATGGGGGGTAGTTCTGATGGTCAATTGCAAACAAAAGAACTAAATCATGACTGTCCTGGTCAGCATAAGCAGCTTTTAAAACTTAACAGAAATGGTTTGAGGATGGTTATTAACTGCCTTACTGGTCACTACACCCTTAAGGCAGTACAAAAGTCAGATTTCCCTTTTTCTCCCATGTTAGCCTATGGGATTTTTCTTGCTTCTTTTTATAAAGCTATCATTCAAAAATGAAGTTTTTCAATTTTTTTTTTAATTACTCTTTAAATGTGTCGCCTTTTAGCTTAATGAGCAATTTTTTGAAAAAATTCACATTGTGTTTAGAGATCCAAACTTATTTTTTTAAGTAAATGTAAGACTTTATTTATTTATTTTTTTTTTTTCAAAAAATTGCTCACTAAGCTAAAAGATGACATATTAAAAGAGTAATATTTAAATAAATAAATAAATCCAAAAAACTTAATTTTTGAATGAGATATCTTTAACAACAATCCCATAAGATAACATGGGAAGGGACTGATGTACAGCCTTAAGAGGAATATAAACATGTATGTCATGGTTGCCATCTGGAAGAGGAGACTGCTCAGCGCATTTTATGCGACTGAGAGTAGTGATATGGGTTGGAAGATTTTCAAAGGCAAAAAAAGCAATTTTTTTTTTGTAAATTTTTTTATAAGACATATTTAAACGTTTCTTTTATCAGTAACAGTACCATTAATCGTTACAGTAATGTCAGATGTAGTGTGAAAAATAAAAGCTTTTGATTAAAAACATTTAGAAAGCTACCAGATGTTTTGAGCAACTTCCTGAAGAAAGAAAAGGTTAATATGATACAAGAGATAGTTTATCAGAATTTTGAATGTTCTTTCAACAACTTCATGTGAACAGTTAAAGTATTTGTCAACATACCAAAAAAAAAAAAAGAGGAATATATTTAAAAAATTAATACACTGCTGAACTTTCATCTATTTTTCAATATACTCATTTGATAAATGATGATACAGTGATGCTTTTTAAACTGACAGCAATTCTAATTTAGGTCACCTCGTGGTCTCTGGATCTGAGAGTGACTCAAGTTAGAACATGGTCATAATCTTGTTCAATTATTCAATTTAAAAAAAAAAAAAAAAAATCTGAACAAAGCAAAAAAAGCTTTAATCACAAAATTGACATTATTGAAAATTTTAGAGAAAAACCTTATATAAAATTACAAGTTTATTTTTTTGAAATCTATTTCTAAAGTTAGTTGGAGGAGGGAAGTGCTGTTTTATGGAAGCAACAAGAAATACATTTAATTTCTTAAATAAAACAAAAGTTCAAGTTTGAATAAAATATGGTGAAGACTAATAGATCAAATGAATGACATGATTTGTAATTGGAAGTTTAAATGTGACACCCTTTAAATATTACTCAATTTTAGGTATTTTAAAGTAAAAAAAACAAAAAAAAACAGTACCTTTAACTATTATCCAATATTACCACAATTATGACTTTGTTTTTGCAAATTATACCTGAAAAAAAAAAAAAAATCTAAAGAATTTTGATTAAATGCAACCTTACGCGGCCCGAGCCATACCTTGTACAGTTTCTCTGGCACCGGCAGCTAAACACAGTGTTATTCTATGGAGAGATTTTTTAAAAGAATTACTCATTCAGGATGGCTAACATTAGAACTTTTCCATGACTATTTTTTATCATTTTCCCTGACTTATGCTGTTTATTTCATAAAAAAAACTCACAATTAGCGAACAATTTAAACTAACAAACTTTCAAATATGGCCTATATAAACAAAATTAGTCAAAATTCCCTGACTTTACATTAAATTCGCTGACTATTTCATGACTTTTCCAGACTAGTTTAAATTCCCTGACTTTTCCATGATTTCTTGACTGGTGGTCATCCTGTCATTATCTAATGATTTTTTTTTTGTGTGTGTGTGTGTGTTTACATCCAGAAAATTCAAAACTGTTAAATTTGTTCTTGTTTTTCAAAAACAGATTTCTTTTTCATTTTGAAGTTATAAAAGTGCAAAAAAGCACTTTGCTCAGTTTTTAATACTTCGCTAGCGAGCTTCGCCCACTAGCAGGTCAGAATTTTTAAATGAATCACTAACAGTAACTTTTATTAAGAAAAAAAAAATAATTTCTGATCAGGTAAAAAGTTGCACTGCGTCCCCACTGCCTTTGGTGCTGCAGTACCGTGCACAAGTTACACGTGCTGCGTGTGCATTCCTTACCTGACCCTTCGTGCCCCCTAAAGAAAAAATCATTTCTGATTAGGTAAAAACTCACGCCAGGTTCCCACTGCCTTCGGCAGCGCACATGTGAAGGTATATGTGAGCTGCATGCATATATTCATTCTCAAATCAAATTTTTTACCTTAACCCATTTGCATCATTCAAAAATGTTGGAAATTGGCCTATATCACCAAACTGTTCAGATGACCGATATTTCAATACTCTTGTTCGTGATCCAATAAATTTTTGTAATGTAAGTTTTTGGAACAGAGACATCAATATCATTAGCGAAATAAATTTTAAATTTCTATACAAAAATTCCTTTGAAACTCGGATCGGTTTTGTGAAATTGATTAGTTTCCACTACAATATGTCCAATAATTTTCTGCATTGAAAATAATCCACAAATGTTCTTTCTAGTAAAATTTGTAATATTGTTTGCACCTCTAACAGAATTAAATTTACGCAGCTTAAGTTGATCATATTTTTTTTCTTTCATTCAAAATTATTTGCACTGTGATCATTATCGTCACTGTCAGAAGATATTGCAATAACACATACACATTTTTTGGATTTGTTTATTTCTTCCCTACTATTCGAATCAAAACTTCCCACCTTTATCAGTTTTAGAATTGTTTCTTCCAAGAAAA
Source organism: Salticus scenicus (assembly GCA_963930645.1). Taxonomy (NCBI): domain Eukaryota; kingdom Metazoa; phylum Arthropoda; class Arachnida; order Araneae; family Salticidae; genus Salticus; species Salticus scenicus. The sequence goes on along the minus strand of OZ005655.1, from coordinate 222,895,041 downwards.
GTGTGTTTGCAATCATCACTTTAAACTACCACACATACATGCGCTCCGGTGATAACAGCCAGGAAAATTTGGCGCATATATGCACTCATAAAACAAATTTATTAAGAAAAGAAAATGTAAAAAATCATTTCTTCATCGGGTAAAAAGTCAGACCGGGTCCTCACTGCCTTTGGCAATGAGTGTCTGACAGCTACAGAACACACACAGACATTTTATTTATATCGATTACTCAACCATTATATGATACATTATAAGTCATTAAAAAGTATTATTGCTTTTTGGCTTTATACATGTGTAAATTTTTTAGATCATAATTTATGTATTTTGTTTATTAATTTCTTTTTGAACTGATTATATTTTTTTCTCTGAAGAGTTTTGTTAGCCTTCAATGCATCACTTTTATTTTACAAAACCTTCATATTTAGACATGAAATTTTTCAGTAAATTTTCTGTTTCAACATTTTCCGAAAAAGCTACAACCCTACTGTAAGACCTTTCCTGCTCACAGGTTTGAGCATCTTGGTCGACATCTCATTAGGCTTTCAGAACTGCAAGACAAATGTTTCTGTGAGGTGTCTGCTGAAATTTGCTTCAGCTAAGAGTCTTTTTTTTTTTTTTTTTTTCTTAGCTTCGAGATGCTTTTGGGTTTGTTTGAGTACAAGATTTCTGGTCGATGTGCCTATTTCTCTGCCCTGTTAAAAGGTGCCTTCAACTACAATTTGTGAGCACTAATATTTTAGATTTTTGTTTATAAATTCATATAATAAACACTTTGTATATCACTTGATAAAATTGGGGCTATACACATTTCTTCTTACTGAAACAAACATACAAATAGACAAAGTTTAAAAATGTAACTTTTATTTAGGAATAAATGTAAATATTACAAATGTAATCTACTGTTTATAAAATTATAACAAAGTCAAACTGGATATTTTGTATTCAAAACATTTAAAATACATTAAAGCTTTTTAAACATTTCATGTAATATAAAAAAGAAAAATACAAGCAAAATAATTGTTCACAGGCTTTAATTTTTATGTTAAACAGACTATTCCTAAAAATTGCAAAGACTTTTTTTTTAAATGTAATTTCAACATTTTTAAAACTATTTGATGTATTTTATATACTAATGGAAATTAATATTTCAGAAGTTCCTGTTTGTCCTTTTTTTTTAGAATTCTTGAAAACATACAAAATTGTGAAATTTTCATCTTAACTAGAGTTTTGATTATTTGCAATATAAAATTTGTAAAAAAATTCACTAAATATCTTTAAAATGGAGCTTTTTTTTTTTTTTTTTTTTTTTCTGATTACAAAAACAACAAAATAAATAAATGTAGACATGCTTAAAATTATTTTGCTTTTTTTTATTTTTAACTAACCTGAACTACTAAAATTTTTGGTAGGAAATATGATTATTCACTTATTATTCAAATATATTTTTGCACTTTATATTCCTATAGATCTTTCATTTAGTCAGTGCAATATATTTATCTAATTTTAAATGTAGAGCGTAATTTTATTTGTTGTGTCAATATACCTATCAAGGATCGATCCAGGTTTTAATTTTTGGGTCCCCTTTTTGTGAAAAACAAAAATATTGTGTAAAATCTTACATTTTTACAATCACTATGTTTAATGTCAAGTTAATAGAGTTCCATTGAGCCAAATTCAGGCATTAATTAAAAATGATCCTGAAAGCATGAAAACATCTAATAAAAGGATCATTTTTAAAAAACAAAATCTTGTGAAGGGTCCCTTTTTATGAATTTGAATTTTGTGAAGCATCCCTTTTTACAATGCGGTATTTTGTGAAGGGGATCCAAATTTTTCCTGGATTGACCCCTGGTGATGTACTTGATTTCCAATATCGAGATTGAAATTGGGAAAAAAGGCTGAAACTGTATTGCAAAGGAAAAATATTGAATTGCAATAATAGAATTTTGATAATAAAATAGAAATATTAGATTCCCCCCCCCCTCCCAATCTATTAAAAATAAAGTATATGCTTGAGTACTCAACCATCAACATGGATAGGTGAGAGTTTTATTTTATTAGCTCATGTAAAATACACATCAGGAAGATTGAGAGGGGAGAGGATCTCAAAAATCCCATCCCTGCAGTAAAAAAAAAAAAAAAAAGTAGAGTAAGACTTCTGTATCAATAAAGTGCCAAAATTAAGGGAAAAAAATAGTTTTTTTTTTTTCTTATGTATCTGATAAAAATTAACATTAAAATTGAAAGTTAATTATAAACTAAAAATATATATTCAATACAGTAGAGAGTCAAAAATCCACACAGCTTGGGACCAGAGGTTGGGCGGATTTCAGGATTTGGTGGATTTTGGAGGCCATAAAAAAATTATTTTCACTTTGAATAATAAAAGCAGAACATTAAACTAAACACATACTAGTGAATAATAATACTGAATATTAAATTACTATGTACATAAAAATAATAATGAACATAAAAAAAATATACATAATGGAAACAATAAATGAAAATTTTGAAAAATTAATTTGAAAAAAAAATATTTCTTAAATTTAGATAAAATCTGTTCACATGTAGTTTGTTTTAAATAGCACTTGAACCTGCATGATTTATTTATTGTAAATACTAGTAAGACAAATTTATTTTTCTACGAATTTTACTGAGTTCTTCCTTACAATTATGCCTTCATTAGATAGCATTTTAAAAAATTAGTTTGTTATTGTTTACCTGATTGATATCATCATTATAATAATCATTATGATGAATTTAATATACTGTCCATAATTTCATTATCAGCAATTTGGTTTCCTATTATTATTATTTTGTTTTTCTTTTTTGTAATCATAAAATGCAAGCAAAAAATCTGCATTTAAGTTCTTTTTTCAAAAATTCCAATTTGCAGTTTTGTAACTTATTAATAGTGAATTTCATTGTTTGTATCTGACAAGCTGTGCGGATTTCTGGGTCTCTACTGTATATTCTTTTGATTTCTGTATATTTAAAATTGCAAATATTTTAGACTCTGTTAATCAGATTAATTACAGTTATTACTAATCATTAAAAACCATAATTACTAATCTGAAGCATGTTATCTATAATAGTTGCTTGTTTAATTTTAAAACAAGAAACATGATAGAATTCTAATTAATAAGGGAGCAAAGTCTAATTTTTTTGTCATTATTACATATATTTATGAAACATTCAATATTTCTTATTCTAAATGCTTTAAATGTCCAATTTTAATAATGTTTTATTTGATGCAAAAAATGAATACATAGTATCCACTTAAAAAAATAATTTACAAATAAAATTTAATAAATGAAAAGCAACCAGAGTCCAATGTTTAAACACCATTTTGAATCTAAGATAATCTCAGAGCTGCCAACCTTGGTGGGAAAAAAAACAGGAGATTTTACATAATTTCAAGGGAGAAAAAGGGAGATTTTACATAATTTTAAGGGAGAAAAAAGGAGATTTACGGTTTCGTGGAGAAAAACAAAACAAAATTATTTTATTCAATACATGATACTTTTTTAACTAAAAAGACCTAATATAACTTTTGTTTGATAATTTATATTTTAAACTTATTGGGGAAAAACAAATAGTTAACAAGTTCATTAACAAAGTCTAAAAATAACTACATATGTAAAGAATTTTGAATCCCTATATCGCTTCAGTTGGTTCTAAAATCTAATAAAACAACTGGATCGATGTTTTTATGAACATTGATTCAGAGTTTTTCCCAGATAATTTAAGGAGGGTGCTGCACCTCGCCTGATCTTTGTTTGGAAGAAAAAGAAACACTTTGCCCCAATCTATTTCCTGCCCCCCCCCCCCCCCATTACTGCATTTGTAGAAAATAACCTAAATGCTGTAAATATAAATAAAACTATTGTGTGTGACAATCAGCACATTAACAACAAATAAAAGTACAGAAAAGTTTAAAAACAGACTCTTTTCCTTTTGTATGCATATTTATAACTAAATTTTTAAATTAAGTGTTTGGATTTTAAATACCAAATGTGTCCTTAAAAATTCAAATCGCCCTCAAAAATTTAAATTTTTTTTTTTTTTTTTTTTTTTTTTTTTTTTTAAACTAGCAGTACCCTACATTTTTTAAAACCAGGGGAAAAATGTTTGATTCTTTTGTTGTAGAATGAGAAAACTAATAGGAGAAAGGGATTTTTTTTTTTTTTTTGGGGGGGGGGGGAAGGGGGGGAGGTGGAACTGTTAAACTTTCTACTACTTTATAGGCTCTAGAATCTAATAAAGCAAGTTTAAAATGAATATTCACATTTTTGTTGTGGCTTGTAGATGGAGAAAGAATGAGAAACAAAAGAGTTCAAAAGAGCATTTGATCACCGATCACTAGTTGGAGATAGGAAAATATGGGGGGGAGGGGGAGTTAAAAATAATTACGTAAGTGAGAAATATTGAAGGATTCCGTTTCTTTAGAGATTCTAATATCTCATAAAGTAAGTTTTAAATGAATATCGACATTTATGTTGTGGATGCAGAAAGATTGTGAATTGGAAGGCCTTCGTAAATCTGGAAAGATGGCACCTACGAATTGTCAAAAATTAGCGTTTTTAGTTCGATTTTTCGAAAATATTAGAAAAACGGGAGAAATACACATTAAAACGTAAAAACGGGAGATAGTGTTAAAAAACGGGAGTCTCCCGTGAAAAACGGGAGAGTTGGCAGCACTGTAATCTTGTTATAATTTCCTGGACCCTGGGAGGAAAAAAAAAAGGTATACATATATATATTCATCTTTACATTTTTTCTATGATCGATTGTATATTTTTAAAGTAATATATAAATTTTATATAACACAGGTGAAAAATCATAAAAATTGCAATCATAAACAGAAACAGCTAACTCTAAAATCCTTTCCTGAACAAAAATAGCTCCATGCAAATTCAATCCTTAATAACTTTGAGGACTTTGACATTCTTTTTCTTTTATAAATTGGATTTTATATGCTTTTTAATCTAATGGTACCTTAAAAATAAAATTGGTAGATAAAGGGTTAAAACTGTGGCATTCAATAGTTTTAACCCCAACAATACACACAAATTTCTTAAGGTTCTATAAAATAAAGAATAGAGGAAAGAAAAAATTGTCAGAGTTGTTTTAAATCTATCAGAAAATAAAGTTCGATTATAAATCACATCAATACCTCATCACAAGATAAATAAAAAATAATATATTTCCTTTACACTTAGATATGAAATTAAAGGAATGGGTAGATGGGAGGAAATTCATTCTGCAAATGTTTTTAATATAATCTAATTTAAAAAAATACTCAATATGATCTTTTAATTGAATTGGAATATTAAAACTGAAAAAAAAAAAAAAAGCATGAATAGTACAAAAAAATAAAAAAACAATTTTCTTTTTAAAAAGTTCATACTGTTGAATGGCAAAATTAAATTCTCTAAGTAATAGAATTAAACTATAAAATTATCGGTTTCTCTGATTTTTTCTAAATATTGAACACCACACTTTTAGATACAAATTTATATATACATATTTAATATTTTAAACAATTTGTTCATATATACCTAGTTGTGTCTTAAGTTCTGATACAAAAATTTGAGATTGTCTGCTGTGATACAAACACAGCAGACAATAAAACAATATTTTAAATTTCATCATTAGAGATCGTCTGCAACATTAGACCTTAGATTAAAAGGTTAATGAAGAATAACTGGCCATTTTCTTACATATGAATTAAAGTGCCAGAGGTACATTAAAGCAAAAGTACTGTTGCAACGGTACGCTCATAATGACCACAGAAGAACTCTGTTTATTGTCGAAAATTTTTGACACTGAAGAATCTTTCAACCTCCAGAATGATCGTTTATCCACAAGGACTGTTCAAGAAACTAAAGAGAAGAAAAAATGCATACAGAGAACTCATCCAGGCTTCTGTAAAGTGCAGTTTCACTGTGATTCGTTGGAGGTTGTTTCGAGCGGCGCTATTCAGAATCCTTTGATGTGGTCAAGCGGTTGGAGGTAGTTCGACGGGTTGGCCAGGAGAAAGTCCCTGGCTCTAACCCCCAGTTGAGATAATTGAGGGGCCAGAGGCTTTGTCAATTTTGCATGCTTTCCTTTGAGGTAACTGCACAATCTGATAAAAAAAGGTTACAACTGATGACAAGACATTTGGCTCTTTGTGTCGGAAGCGTGATTAATGGTTTTTTGAACTCCAAAGCTTCAACCCTAGTGGAAACCAGCCTTAACGGTTTGGTGGGGTATCAGTTATGAAGGTGTCAGAGATTCATTTTTGCGATAAAAGAGTGAAAACCACAGCAAAAGGTTATCAAGACACTATTTTAGAACCAATAATGAAGCCTTTGAACGTAAACTTGGTGATGGACACAATTGGATTTTTCAACAGGACAATGCTCTTGCTTATAAAGCAAAGATGACTCAGCGGTAGTTGAAAGAGAATGTGCCAGACTTCATAGAAGCCACAGATTGGCCTTCCAGCATTCTGGATTTGAATCTGCTCGAATATAAGTTCTGGTCTGTGTTGGAGGCAAAGGTGAGCCAATAACGACATTCCAGTTTGAAAAGTCAAACATTCTTTAAGGAAAGCAGTGATGGAAATTCCCATTGAAGTAGTGTGTACCTCGATAGATGATTGGCCAAAGAGACTTAAAACCTGTGTGAAGTTAAAAGGTGCAATATGTTAAATTTAAAGGTAAAATAAAACTTTAAAATAAAATCTTCTTGAAGTTTTTTTATTTTAATTCCTTTATAATTGTATCAGAACTTATGGCATTACTAGGTATAAAATGTGTATTAAAAGAAAATCTAAAAGATACACAGAAACAATGGATTAGGTAGTATTACAACACTGAAAACATGTTTTCTAGTTTTTTATACTGAATTTGCAATATATATATATATTACAGCAGAAAAGTTTTATTATTTATTTATTTTACATTATTTAAAAAGTTGTTATAGCTTATTTTAACATTAGTTATCATTAATAGGAAATTTAATTACTTCAAAGTGTTACCAATATTTTCAATATGTAACATATTTTATATACTTAAAAACACTGTTAAATCAATAATTTGCTTGAAAAAAGAAAAAAAAAAAAAAAATGAGTTAGAAAAAAAAAAAAAAAAAAAAAAAAATCTGTGCAGAAGTTAGTAATTTTTAATAAGTTTCTTTTCTTTTTCAAAAAACTTCATAAGATGTACCAGTAAATAAAATACAAAATAGTGATTTTAATTCATTGTTCCATTTAGTAGAATTTCTAAGATCTAATAAATATATAAGTGTAGCATAACTTTCTGGATTTCAATAAATAAATCATTTATTATACATTTCATGCAAGTTTTTGCATGATATTACAAATAATACAAAAGCAACTTAAAAAAAAAAAAAAAAAAAAAAAAATCTCTCACAAAATGCATAAAGGATTCTGATATCAATAAAAAAGAGATACAAATGACATATTTGTAATAATTATGCTAAAGATATAGAATTTGGTAATAATTTTGACAAAACACCACCATAAAAATACATAAATAACATTTTAATAAATAACAATCACACATTTATTAATTCCTATACTTCGCATCAGTTTCCACATTGCAGACGCATACAAAAAAGTTTTATTCATAAACTTTTGCATAGTTCCTCATCACAGATATTCAAGAGAGTCTTTTATTAACAATCAAAAGAGAGGGAGAGAAGAAAATACAACCTCGATCATTTTAGGGGAAAAAAATTAAAAAAAAGGAGAAAAGTAAAGAAACTTTGTACTTTTTTAAAATAAAATGTGTCGTTCAATAAAGTACAGCTATGGTTCTGAGCAACTAAAATATGTAAACATGATTTATGATAACAATAAAATAATATCAATATAAAAAATATACATATTTCAATGCCTGCATCTGGGCACTTGCACTTCTCTTTAAGAGATTGTATATTTCAATAAAACCCAACTTCCAAGTTTTTCAATCGAAATGGGTTGCAGAATAGACCATGATCCAAGTAACCTAGCAAATGAAAACAAATTATACGTTAATGACAATATGAATTAGCATTTAACAAAAGTTAAGAAAGAAAAATCATATGACAAAGTTCTAAACACTTTCCAACTGTATTTATTTATTACATTGTTTAACTTTTAAATGTATTTCATTTCCCAAAGATTGCATTTACTAAGAAAATGGGATATTTTATGTAAATACCAAAATAAATAACTCTCACCACAGTCTGTGGGTCATTTTGATGCAAGAATTTGTCGCGGCAAAATAAGTGGCCCTGTTTAAATTTATTTTGTTAGTAGAAGCTTACCCAATCATATTTTTTCTTTCTCTCATATCCGGCCTCATTCAAAGCTTTCTAAATCTTTTAAAAATCCCTCGGGATCTCCTAATATAACTTATTTGTGAAACTTTCTTTAAAATTGTCTTCTTGAGTTTTTTTTTTTTTTTTTTTACATAAATTCATAAGAGTGAGAAATGAAAATTCTGAAGTTCTGATAAACAAATTTATGAATAACTTATCCTATTAAGACATTGGATCTTTCTGACTTATTTTATTTCAACCCCAGCACAATCACTACTTCCATAATGCATTCTTAAAATATATATTATTTTTTATTATGGAGGAAGAAAATTTTTAACTTTTAGAAATTATACTCATATCTTTGCTTTTAAAGAAAAACCATTCAATCAATTACTTCCTTGTAGGCTTTTATACTGTTCAAAAACAGCAATTTTTAAAATTATTTTTAACAATGGAGGAAGAAATATCATTTTAAAAAAAAGTATCTTTACAGACTTATTTCTACAGAAAAAGCATTGAAAAATTGCTTTTATATTGCCCTATATATCATAAAAAATATGGAAATGCCCCATATCATGTATAAAAATATCTTCATAAAATTAAAAATTTATACTGGACAAGTTTCATTTACATCTCATCTGTATATATATATAAATTACGTGTCACGATGTTTGTCCGGGGTAAACTCCTAAACTAAGGAACCGATTTTAATGAAATTTTGCACACTGTGTGCAGTTTGGTCCAACTTGAGAGATAGGATAGTTTTTATCTCAATTTATTGTCACAATATTGTTTTATTGCAATTATTTGTTAATTATAGACCTTTATTAAAGTTGCTCCAAAATATCTGTGAGTTCCATTAATTTAATTGTTGCCAAAAAAAAAAAAAAAAATACGAGTTCATTTTCTTTCGACATAAAAATAAATACATTTAATCAAACGTGAACGTTAAAAAATTATAAAAAGTTAAATTATGCATCTCACGAAAATTGACGTCATAATCAATTTAAAGATTTTATACACATTGATAAAGTGCTAATGTAGTTCTATCATAGATATAGTAATATATATAGATCTCTCATCTCCATGTTATCGTACAAAGATTTTTGATGCCGAAAAAAAAAAAAAAAGAAAAAGCTTTGGAAACAGCCATTAAGTGCTATTGAAAAAAAAAAAAAAAGAAAGAAAGAAAGAAAGAAAGAAATATGAATTTGAAACTGTATCTGGAGTCTTCCATTCCCCTTTAGCAAATAAATTATTCATAAATTTTATTTGCTAAAATATTAGTATGTGTTCCCGTGTGTATTCACTCGGGGAAAGACGGCCATATTTTGGTAAAAACGTCGTCTTTTCCCAAATGAGAAGGAATAACTTTTTTCTCCCCAATGATCACTCTATTCTATATATGCTATACTATATCTATGAGTTCTATACGCAAGCGAAGTGTGACTCACTGACCGTCTGTGCAGCCAATTAAAAGATTTCCTATGTTAATTGCCCACTGGATTTTTTGTAAGAAATTATTAAAAATCGAGGAAATTTATTTCCCGATTTTAATCCTTATATTTGGGTATAGATATGTATTAGTTATCGCGGGTGTTAAATTGAATTATTTTGCTGTCAAATTGACAAAATTTTAATTTTAAATTTTAAAACTCTGTCGCCCTTGGCTTTTATTATTATTATTATTATTATTTGGCGATCAAAAGCGTAACACGAAAATATACATGCCAGACGTATGCATTGTACGAAATGTAATATGTATTATTCATTGTACGTATGTATGACATGTAATATGTATTGTAGGAAATATTGTTTCATATTATTCATTACTCTTTTAATATAAGTTGTTAAAATAACCATGATTTTTGAAAGGAATTAAATATTTTCGCCAGATAATTTGGCGATATTCTTTTCTTTTCGCCAAGGATGACAGAAATGAAATCTATTCCGCTGCAAAATATTAGTATCTTACATCAGATATTTTATTTAGACATTTAAAAACAAATTTGACTTCAAACTATGATAGAATATTTATCATTTTCCTTTTAATTAGTATATTATTAGTATATTAAAATTTAAAAGCATGGTATATAAAAAGTTTTTTTTTTTTTTTTTTAATCTTATAATTATTCTTATCTTAATCATCAATGTTTCCCATCTTTATTAACTTGAATTTACTATTAAAATTTTAACATACTCAAAAACTTCTCATCACTTCGTTAAAATACACTAAACTTTTCTAACATCTTTTTCTATTTAAAATGATACATGTATTTACTTTAAATGTCCAATATTTCATAAGATTTCCAATTTTAAAGTTTTAAAATATTTATCAAATTTACTTATTTTTCTGGTTTAGCCTTATTGTTTTCCTTTTTATAACTACAGCTGTTGCCCTCTTTAAAATATTTAAAATGATGAGGTCATTTTATAGTAAAATTATCCATTATAGCATATATTATATTTCACTCCTCCATAAAAATTGATTTTAAAATCGTCTGTTACTTTTATACTTTTATTTTAATAGAATTTTAATAGAGTTTAATTTATATATTAGTCATTTTAGCAATTTTATCCAAAGTAGCATTAGAAATAATATATATCCCTTCTCCATTAAAATTTATAGGACCCTACAATAAAATTAATTTGTGCTTAATATCAACACTACGAAAATTTTTATCAATCGCTTCCAAATTTTGACCTAAGTTTCAAATCTCAACCCTGTGGGTTTTTACATCGGCTACAACGTTTTCGTCTTTGTTCGTAAATAATAATTTGACTGTACTAAATAGTTTACAGCCGTATAATTCAACGTATAACTTAGTCACAGCAACGCGTGGCCGGGTCTGCTAGTAATGTATATAAACAACTTTATATTTTGCAACTGAATGAAATCTTTGTTTTTCATGTTCTTTATTCGAAAATGGTGATCTGTTACCAGTGATTTATTAACGATAACAAAGTACATAATATAATTATATTCTGGTAGTAAATCTTTATATTCTTTCATTTTGGATGAAAAGAACAAATTGCATAATAAACATAAGACGAATAGTCAGTAAATAAGACTCTGTAGATCATTAGTCAATTTGGTGAGGTAGGAAGGAATTTTATAGTGGGATTAATTTACATGCATGATGCTTTTGTAATGTCACGTATAGTGAGTGATACAGTATCTTATTTAGAAATATTGGTTCTTTCCATAATTTATATAAATTCTGCTTTTCTTTAAATCACTACTAACATTATTTTGGTCATATTTAAAATAAAATTAGGAAAATGCTTGGGATTTTAATCTGTGGAGTACACTTAAATTTTGTACATCGAAATTTCCTGAAATTCTCCCCCCTCCCACAACAAAAAGATAATTGATTAAAGAAAAGGTGGTTTAAACTTCATGCTGTGAAAAGATTTAAATTACGTGTTTATGTATCATTGATCCATCAAGTTCTGACTGGTATTAACTAATATCTTTTTATATTGTATGGGTGATTTCATGAACTATTAGAAGAGTCTACAAAAATTTTATAAAAATGGTTAACGCAATTTATTTTGTGCTCCCCCACCCCCCTCCCTCACAGACAAAGGGGTTATTGATAATAATTTTACCAGTGATGACACCCTGTACTTTTCAGATTGATTTCTACACACAGCTTCCTCTTTCCTAATCTCGGATATCAATGTTCTTCAAGGCCTTCACATTTTATGTTTTTACTTTCTTCTATGTCCATAAGAAGAAAGTTTTTGGATTTGTAAATGCATTCAACTTCCATTTTTTGATAGTTTTGCATTTTAAGAGGTCCTGAATGCATTTTGCTCATTTCTGGAATGATATCTATGAGTGTGTGTGACAAAAAAATTTGTAGCAATTCTAGATTAAAAAGTAATGCATGAAATTTCATGAATTTTTTCAATTATTAGGTGTATTGGAAAGTTCTGTCATTTAATTCAAAACAATGACCAGAAATGTTTCCTGGACAACATTTATATAATTCTTAAGAAGTAAAATATGATACAGGGTCTTTTAGAAAAGATTCCCCAGCATTAAAATGATATAACTGCAAAGCAGTGAGTTACGGAAAGGTGAAACAAGTTTTATGTTGGATGAAAAGGTCTGGAATTTGTTAGACACCAGTTTGCAGAAATAGTTCCAAGATAGATGGCACCACAAGAACATGAAGTTTTAAATAATACTCAGAATTACAGAAGATTGTCAGTCTGCTTCATTGCTGACATATTTTAGAAAATTATATTGAATTACAGTTGAAGATCTTTAATCTGCACACCTTGGTTCTAGAACTTGGGCAGATTATAGATTTTTGCAAATTATAGATCAATGATGCCATTTCCCCACTATATGGATTAGTATAATGTACATAAAACAATAAACTTTATTTAATGAAGCTAGAATTAGAATTGTTTGTTTTTATATAATGTAATGAAGGTAATAAATACATAAAGCAATAAAATTTATTGGGTGTATGCATTAATTTTAAAGGTATTTTTGGTGGAAAAAAGCTTTTATTTCAATAAAATGATACAAAATAATTCATTCAAAGTATTGTTCATCGCTAGCTATGACTTTTTCCCATCTTTCTGGCAATTTATGGATTCCGGCCCAAAAATACTCCTCACTTTTTGAGTCCAAGAACGAATCAAGCCAATTTTTGATACCTTTGACTGAAGTGAAGCATATCCCAGAAAGGGATCGAAACAAGTGGTAATCGGATGGTGCAAGATCTGGACTATATGGCAGGTGGGACAAAACTTCCCACCCGATATTTTGCAAGTATGTTTTAACGGGTTGTGCAACATATGGTTGGGCATTCGCATCATTGAAAATCAATTTGTTGTGCCTAGTCTCCCATTCCAACTGTTTTTTCTTTATTGCTTGATTCAAACACATCAATTGTTTTCAGTAAAGAGGTCCATCGATTGTTTGACCACTTCTCAGCAGCTCATAGTAGACCATTCACTTCTGATCCCACCAAATATACAGAACCATGCTGTCACCTTGGCAGCATGGATATTTGGCTTTGCAGTCGATTTGGCTGGTTGGCCGGGTTTGACATATGATTTTTTGCACTTAAAATTATCATAATAGATCCACTTTTTGTAGCCAGTAATAATGCAATGCAAAACTGACTTATTTTTTATGACGATTAAGCAGCATCTCGAACATGCAAAATCACCTTTCGACGCTTCTCGGCTTTAACTCATATGGTACCCAATTTCCTTGTTTTTGAATCATTCCCAATGCCTGGATTGTTGCCTGGTCAACATTTAATGATTATGCAAGTTCTTGCATTTGACAGGGATCTTCATTGAGTATTGCTTCCAATTCTTCATCTTCAAACTTCTTTGTCTGTCCTGGAAGTTCCTTGTCTTCTGTGTCAAAATCACCACTTTTAAAGCGACAAAACCAGTACTCACAGGTCAAAATTGATGGTGTATGATCACCATAAGTTTCCAATAGCAACTGATAACTTTCAGAAGCACTTTTCTTCGAATTAAAGAAGTACAGTAAAACACCCTGCAAATGCTCTTTCGTTGGCACGTTCGACATATTTGCAGATCAAAAACAATATGTTTACACTTTGGCACATGGATACATACTACAAGCAGAAGCCAGATGACAAAGTTACAGTATGGTCGGATACGTATAGTACTAGCAGCAACATCTCTTATAAATCCTTTAAAATTAATGCATACACCCAATATTTAATGAAGTAGAATGTATAGTTTAAACCTTTAAATGAGTAAATCATTAAAAAAAAAAAACAAAAAAAAAACCTGTACTCCTGCTTCTGGACTGCGATTAGCAGTATGCAGCCAGATACTTGCAATATGATTAGTTTGATGCAGTTTTTAATGACTGCATTGTAGATCTTATCCTCAAAAGAAATGTTGGTAAAATTTTTCCTTAAACAGTTTTGTGTATTTTTGAAATACCACCACAAAAAGAACATTTACACTAATGGTCCTTAAACATCTGTGAAAATACGCAATCCCACCAATGCATATGATGCCATTCTTTTCAACCAATGAGCAATGCTGTTACTGGCAGGAGTTAGAAAACTGCACTTGCATGTCCATGTGTTTTATTTGATCACTATTTGAATATTATTCAGATGATGTTCCGATTGGCTAAAAAGTATAAGGCAATAAAAGTATAATTTTTTTTTTTCTTTTAAAATTAATTATGTATATCTAAATTAAATTTTACACTCACTTTTTTTTTCCTTTTAGTATGTGAATTAACATCATATCTTTATTTATTTATAGCAAACTGATGAACATTATGTCACATTTGTTTGTCCAACATACCGCTTATTTAACTTTTCTGTCACTTTCTGCTTCGCAGTTATGTCATTTCAAAATTGGGGAGTCATTTTTGAAACATTCTGTATAAATATTGTTAAAAAGAAATTTCTGGTTGCTATTTTACTAATTCAAAATGATAAGACTTTCTAGTACACCAGTAATAATTACATCTTGACAAATTGTTATCTATCAACTTTTGATACATATTTCTCTATAGGTAGGACTTTTTTTTTTTTTCCTTTTTTAAAAATAATTTTTAATGTGATAGCATAGGACAAAATTTGTATAAATGTATACCATAAAGATTATTTTTAAAGTTGAATATGTATAGTTTGAAAAGATTTTTTTTTTTAATGTGAGTACTTAGAAATAATTTAACAAAATCCATGAATAAGCAACAGAATATTTAATTTGCATTTTGGAAGAAAACTGATTTACTATCAAGTTAAATTTGGGCTTTAATTTAAACATTATCATTCATTATTTTAAAAAGATCCAAATAATTATTACAAAATAATCAGATGTTAAATAATATATTAGAGATAAAAACTTTTCACTCTACATCAGTTTATAAAAATTGCCAAGATGAAAATTATCTTACAAGGAAACTTGCAAATGAAGTCATGAACCCTTCCTTTATAAGTTCCCAAGCTCCACCAAATTCTTCATCATCTATTTTTTGGAAGGCAGTTGTATAAGTATATAAACTAAGAACATTTAATAAACAAAACCTGAAACAAATATACATTAAGTTTAATTAGATATCATATCTCATAAAAAATATATATACTGATTAAAAACACATGTATCATTCTAAGATTTGTAAAAGACACTTTAAAGCACACATATTTTAAAAACATATTAATTAAAAGGCATGTTTAAATTAAAATACATTTTCAGAGCTTTCCGTTCTGATCATCAGGGAATCATCAGGAAATTACTTGTAACAATTGAGTTTCTAAAGTGCAGCTCTCTCTATGTATATATTATATCAATACAAAAAACCCTTAACGGGTTAAAAGTTTGTGACGCAGCACTGTACTTTATGGCTATAAGAATTAGAAATACAGGTCTTAAAAATAATGATATCAAATTTTCAGTGACGCTTTGATATTAATTAAATTATACATAGATTTTCTTATTTGAATTTGCTTTTTCCTTTTATTTATATTTACAGTGTAAACGTTATTTTCAACATAAAATAATATATATCATTTACTCATTCATACCTTTCCATTCATACCCATTCCACTCCTCTTATACTATGAAAGCATGTGTTTTAAAAGAAATTATATGAAATTCCAGTTACGCAGTGGTGTTACATTAAGTGATTTGTTTTTAAATTTCTCTGCAATTATTTTGTTTTGCATATTAAAGTATATGTGCACATTGAAATATTGCTTTTAATTTTCAAATACGCTGTCAAATATATCACTTTCATTAAGCTTATATTATGTACTGAAATATATTTATTTCAATGAATTATTCTATCTTTTGCGTCACACCATCCAAAACTGAAAAAAATTTCACAGTTTTTTTCTTTGCATCACGATATCTATTTGCATGCATTTTCAATTTATTTGGATGAAATGACACAAAGTAAACATTTCCATATATTTTACTTACAGTTTTGGATGGCGTGACGCAAAAGATAGAATAATTCATTGAAATAAATATATTTCAGTACATAATATAAGCTTAATGAAAGTGATATATTTGACAGCGTATTTGAAAATTAAAAGCAATATTTCAATGTGCACATATACTTTAATATGCAAAACAAAATAATTGGAGAGAAATTTAAAAACAAATCACTTAATGTAACACCACTGCGTTACTGGGATTTCATATAATTTCTTTTAAAACGCATGCTTTCATAGTATAAGAGATGTGAATGGAAAGGTATGAATGAGTAAATGATATATATTATTTTATGTTGAAAATAACGTTTACACTGTAAATATAAATAAAAGGAAAAAGCAAATTCAAATACGAAAATCTATGTATAATTTAATTAATATCAAAGCGTCACTGAAAATTTGATATCATTATTTTTAAGACCCGTATTTCTAATTCTTATAGCCATAAAGTACAGTGCTGCGTCACAAACTTTTAACCCGTTAAGGGTTTTTTGTATTGATATCATTACTTTTTAGGGGTTAATGATCAAAACGTAAAATTAAAGGAGCATGGTAATGAGTTATAACACTGTATTAAAAGTGTTGTTTTATAGGTCATACTCGAACAAAATAACAAACTAAATAAAATTTCAAAATTTTATAAAAAGTGATAAAAAAGATAGAAACATGCAACATTACAAAGGCATAATATAGTACATTTTAAAAATGACAAAAATTTCTTATTTATATTTATTTCTTATTATAATTTTTTAGGTATAGATTTGATTTAAAAGAGAAAAATAAATAATAATAGAAAAATCTTTAAAAAGTGAAAAATTTATACTGGTAAATATTTAAGTAGTATAGTTTGTTATGAATTTAATTTAAAAAAATCTTAATCTATTCAAAATTTTATTATAGCTCAACATTTTGTAATTTATATATTATATATACTAGAAACTTAATGAGCAAATTAATTATTTTCAAATTCTGTTTTAAGAATTTTTTCAATCCGTAGTTTAAGTGATTTATCACTTAATTTTGAAAAAATTACAAATATTTGCATATGATTATCATATTATTTGTCATTTTTATGAAAATAAAGAAAAAATTTTTTGTTGTTGCAATCACCTTTTAAAATAGAACCAATTTTGAAAGTTAACAACGTATCAGCATGAAAACAATGTAAATACAAAGAATATTTTTGATAAACAAATGTCATATATAAAATACAAGTACCTAAATAAATAACTCATTTAATATATATATTAAAAAAAGAAAAATATATATTTTTTTTTTTTGTGTTTATTTTTGACGCTTCCCGATAGATGGAGCCAAAACGATTATTTGATATTCAGTATTTCAGATGGAAGAGAAGAAATTCGTCCGCGAAACTGCCGCATCACGGTATTTTCGGAGTAAAAAATAGATCGATTTTTAAACTGAGTTATAAAAAAAACAAGAGTTTTCCTAGGGAAAAGGGAGATGTCATGCACATCAGATAAAAGCGATTAATATCATATATAAATTAAACTAAATTCGCTCGAGCCATATTCGAGAAAAAATTCTTACACATATAGTCAGTCCATTTATAACTTAAATGAGCCAATTCATATCTCGAAATATATTGCACGCAGAAATGTAGCGATTTCAGGGTAGGATCAGACAGAAGGTGAAAGTCTATTTTGAAAATATCAGAAAATAACCTCCCATATTTCCTGAGATATTAAGTGTCGGCTTTCAGCGGTTTCTTTGATCTTAAAATTCCTGTATATATAAGTGTCGCAGTTTTCGTTCGTTTTTCCGTTTCCGCTGAGTGTTGTGGCGTTCGTTTGTTTTTGCGCTTGCGTCACTAGAAAAACTGCCGTTTTTCATGATCACATTTTCAGGTTATCAAATTAAGCTTAACTGTATTTGTAACTAGGGATGTAACGAATATTCGGCCACTATTCAGTCAGATATTTGGCTGAATATTCAGCCTGGCTGAATACCGTCAGTCACCTTAAAAAAAATATATTTTTAAAAATTTGTTTTTAAATATATTTAATGAAAAATATTGAAAATTACATTCCACTGTATTATTTTTTTTAGAAAATCTGCTAACATTTACTCATTTAAAATTGCATAATACATAACTGTATTTAATAATTTTACATAATATAAGAATGTTTACTTGTCACAAATTTATTTTAACCTATTTATCTTTTCTTATGACTGTAACCTGGTATCTACACAGACAGACACCAGGCAGGTAGTCATTTTGTATTACAAAACAACACAGTGATAGGGTTAAACAAGGATTAGAACCTTTAATAATAAAATGCAAAATATATTATATCACTTTTCATGTTTAAATTATGAGAGAAAAAAAAATATTTTCGAATTAAATTCAAACTCATTTATAAATTACAGCTTCTAATTTCGCACTGATAATTTTTTAACAATGTAGAATTAAGCATTGCTATGATATATTTCATATTTCTAATTATGGCAAGAAAAAATTTATCACCTAAACTCTTATAGAGAATTGAGTGCATTTTATCCTTTGTAATTTTAAGAAATAGGTAAGAGAGAATTAAAAATCGAAGCTGCGAGAGATTTTTCTAAATTATTATAATAAACATTTTTTTTTTTTCTTTTTGGATATTTTCGAATGTGTAAAATTATTACTTAGAAACATATATGGAGTATTTATATTGCCCTAAATTAACTAAGAAATTCAATAGTAAAAAGTATAGTATTTGAAAAAATAGGTACTAGACTTTTTTTTCAAACAAGCAATTATACCAAAAAATTCATCACCAAGTGACAAAAATTTAAAAGTCACCAAGGGGATCATATGCTAAAGCTGTAAAGCAAAATGGTCTAGATATTACAAATTTCTTTCTATTCTGAAAGAAATGACTAATATTTAGCATAATATTTCAAAAAAAAAAAAAAAAAAAGTGGTATTAAATATTATTTATGTATTTCGATTTGATATTGAATATGGGGATTTCTATATCATTTTTTTGTTTTTGTCTTGTGTTATGCACTATTAATATTCCTATTCAATGAAAGGCAAAGCAGCAAATATGTGGGCAGCCCCCCCCCCCCCCCCCCCCGCAGGGGTTAAAGTGAAGCAATTGGGGGAGGGAAGGCCTCCCTCAGAGGTTGGCGAGCACAGTGAGCAGGGGGCAGAGCCCTCTATTTAAACACAAATTAATAAGAAAAAACTGCAATATATGCATATTATACTTACAATGCTAAACCTAGAATTCCTTTTAAAGGTATTAAACCCCAAGCAAAGCCTAATAGAACACCTATAATTTGTCGAGCCCAGTATATTACATCTAAAAATTCATCCTATAAGAAAACAAATTTAATTGTTAATAGAAAGTACAATAATTAACAATATGTGTAGTGTATACATTATCATACTTGCCAACATATTAATATTCCGTAGTATTGTTAGCTCCGCCTTCTTTTTCACACCGATATCTTTTTAGAATAGTAATTGCATTTGGAGAATATTACTCTATAAAAATTTATTGGTGTGAAAAAAAGGGCAGGACACAGGACTAACAACACTACGGAATATTAATTAGGATGTTGGCAAGTATGCATTATTCAATCACTGGTCCTGAAGAAGTATTGTTTTATTGTATGTTTCCCTTTTTACATTTTGAATATCTTTTTAAATTAAATCTTCCATGATATCTTAATGTAATATTGCATTTTTCTTCCTTTGAAATGCTTTTCATATATTATTTTTAGTACATTTTTGTTATGAAATTTCTAGATGTAGATTTACAGAATAAACTTCTAGATTTAATAAAAATTACAAAGTTAAATCTGAAATTTGCTTTTTTACACTTAGGTTCAAGCTTAAAATAAATACAGAAAAACATTTCATCATTTGTCAATTCCAAGCCTAATTTGTGATTGCAGAGAGTCCAAGCCAATATTTTCATTGTTGAATTTTTAATGCTCAGTGAATAATAAAATTTACAGCTATATGCCATAAAAACGACTATTATAGTATCCATCCCCTTCCACCATGAGCAGTGTTCTGTAGTAGAATCTTTTAATGATTTATGTGACAAGCCTCATTAATAAAAAATATTTCTGCAAGACAATATTAATAACATCTATCAAATTTACACATCAATTATAAAAGATAAGATACCCTTATTATTATTTTGAAGAATTCTTTAATAAGACACTATTTCTGTTTTCTATTTAAATCTAGAAAAGTTTATCATGAAATCTTTTCATAAGAGAATTTCTTTTCTGTGATATCACTGAGTTGGGAAAATTCTCATACAAGAGGTACTGGCAAAAAAATCCAGGAGGGAGAAATAATTTTTTACACTTGTCTCTAAGCAATTTTGCTATAGAGCAGAGTGGATAACTCGTGAGCTACATCTGAACCGTGGCAAAAACTGATAGTTTATAAATTGATATATACCGTTAACAATGAAAAAAATTTAGAGTTCTGCTCGGACTTTTCTAACTAAATACAACATAGGCAGTAAGTTATAGCAACTATCAGGAGAAGCATTGCAGCTACAACATTACATCTTTTATTTACTAATTAATAAATTAAATTCAAACAACATTATATATATGCTGCCTCAATGTCATACTAAAACATAATTTTATTTAAAGCAATTATTTAATATATGGACTTTTATACATACATATACATTTTATTTATCAATATATAAATATATTTATAACATTTTATTTTATTATTTATTATCAATAAATATATATATATTTATATTATTATTTTTTTATTTTTTATATTTTTTTCGGTCCACTGGAACGAAACATATACTGAAAGCGGTCCTTGATGACTTTTAGGTTTTACAGAACTGCTTTAGAGGATGGAGAGAGAGAGGATGAAAAAAACCTAATGTTTCCTTGTAATGCTAAATTAAATAAATTGTAATCCCCCCCCCCCCCCCACACACACACACAAAAAAAAAAAAAAAAAGTGAGAGATAGAGTGACAATTTAGATTAAACTTCAAAATCTAATTAAAATGTTGACATGTCTGCTTTTTGATGAGGAAGAGAAAAAAGTAGGCTGGAAGAAATTTTTCAGGGTTGTGATTGATTGAATTGTAACAAACTTATCCGACCTTTATTTATTTATTTTAAATAATGATTTTAAACTTTTTAACTAGATATATTAACCAAGGTATTGATTCTTTGAAATAACATTTTGCTGTAAAATGTAAATAATTTTTTTTTTAACACTGTGTTCAAAACTGAAGTAACCCTGGTTTTTAAACATTAATTATCATAATTTATAATCAACAACAGTTAGTACAAATGCAGCAAAGAAATTTTTTCTATATTAAATTTCTTATTTATATAATGCAGTTAAATAATGACTATAAAGATTATTTAATTTTTTTTTTGTCCTTATTTTCTTTGTTTCTAGGGAGCTTATTTTAGGTAGACACGAAGTATATTGTTTGGGACAATATTTCACTGTTACTAACATGTTCACAGAGAAAAATAATGTATTTCAATGCGACAGAATTTTTATAATTTTATAAAAAGTGGTTCTTTCTTCATTTAGTCATTGTAGTAATTGACACAAATTTTTATTACAAACTTCTTTGTATCTTTTTCAGGTATCGAGATATTAATTACTTTTGAAGAAAAATAAATAATGAACACGTATCGAGATATTAATTACTTTTGAAGAAAAATAAATAATGAAGTTCATTATTTATTTTTCTTCAAAAGTAATTAATATCTCGATACGTGAAAAAGATACAAAGAAGTTTGTAATAAAAATTTGTGTCAATTACTACAATGACTAATTAGATTTTTTTTTTCTTTTCTTTTCGCCAACAATGTCATTTTAAAACGATAGGATTAATTACAGCTTTGCAAATAAATTTCAATTTTATCCTTAGCAAGTTTTTCCGATCATTTGATTTGTGCTTTTAAAGCAATGTCCTATTTAATATAACACAAATAGAAAAATACCTTATCGGGCCATTTAGAACAAGGTGTAAAAGTACGGACCCAGACAGATGGTAAATTAGACTTAATAGTACCATTTTTTTCCGATTTCTTTTTAGAATTCATATTTGAAACTATGAATGAATTAATTTCGATCAACCCAACGTCACATTTTCATCCACGCTGTTACCACAACCAGCTAAGGAAAGGAAATAGGCATATAAATAAATAAATAAAACTTTTCAACAGTCAAAGTTAACTCAGAAAATCTATTATGATGATGATAATTATTTTGATTCAATCTTCTTTTTTTATGCTAAAGGAACAATGAAAATTATTAGTTTTAAATAATCAATTATCACTATTTCATATTTTAAACTTTCTCTGTGATATTTGCTTGTCTTCATTTGAAAAAAGATGTTATAAACAAGATAATATAAAATTTATGCTTCATGAGCAAAATAGTCAATATTAAAAATATAGAATATCAAGAAAAATAGAAAAGGTAAATTATTAATTATTTATTAGCAATTACAAGTAACTGTCAGTCAAATGTGGGCGTGGTATTAGTTGAGCATGCGCAATTCACTTTAAAAATATAAATCATAATATTTTTATTATTAGGGGTGATTTAATTTAAAGAAATACTTAATTCTGGTTATATATTTGATGTGTTTGCATTATTGTAAAAACTATCGAATACATTTGACTCAATTCATAATAAAGGGGCTTTTAAAATAATCAGAATGGGCGGTGGCGTAGTGCAAGTTTTTGGGTGACGATCATTTCTTTATTATTTTTTTTAAATACCAGTGAAAACGGGCTTTTGCGTGCGCCGAAGTGCACGGCATATCTGAGCTGCGAATGCTCTTCGGATTTACCGTTAATTTGTTGGCATTTTTTGTGTTCAAATTCTAGTTGTGGATATAGGCATGAGTTCTAAAATTTGTTCACGTTGTGAAAAAACTGTTTACCCTCTTGAAGAATTAAAGTGCTTGGATAAGGTAAATTAATTTTACTTAGGCTTAACTGTAAATTTAGGTATTAAGAAACTTGATATTTGTCCTAGATTTTAAGGTCTTGTTCTGGTGAGATTGCCTTCTAAGGGAATATTTTCTAGAATTTTATATGTATAAATATACAAGTGTAAAACCGCCAGCGTATGGTTTGATTTCTATATTTCCGCTGCTGTTTTGCCGAATCTTGTCTGTTCACGATTTTATATTTGTCATGCGGTGTTAATAAATTAAATGTCTCTTACTAAAGAAAAATAAATGCTTCAATGTACGCGATTTCGTTGAAATCGTCTTCGATTTACGATTATTTATTCCTTTTTATTCTGTCCATATTATTAATTATACTAATGACTTGCCGATAATAAACATGACAGGTAGTTGATTGACATGACGTAATTTGTCACGCGGTTTCTTAAAATGTTTTTCCACAATAATCTTCGTCTCGTTAAATTTTTTCTTTTTATTCCGGCTCTTTAAACTATTTTACTAGAAAATTTGCATTATTATTACTATTTTTTTTTTTCAAGCATTTTAATTACAAAACACAATTACACTCTATACATTTGCTGAAGCAGTTTTATATCTCTTAAAATAAATCTTCTCTATTCCATTGAATAAAAGAATAATATATTCATTGCGGCGGTTCAGAATTTTTCCAATTATATTATAGGTATTAAGTGAAAAATATCGTACAAAGCCTTTTGTAATTTACAAAGAATTTTTCATATCTACAAAAACTACCTGTATTTTGTTGATTAAAAAGTAAAAATAATAATATTGGCACTTGTCCTTTTTTCTTTTCATTAATTTCAGAAGTATGGTCACAATCAGCTATGCCAATGATTAATGTACTACCACTTTTTAAGTAACTAGTTCAATATTACTGTAACTGCTTTTTTATAGGTGTACAATGTTTTAATTTTATCAACAAATTACTCACAGGTTTTATTTATTTATTTTTAAGATTGAATAATGTAAACAATTGCATTAATCATGATTTAAAATTATTCAAAGTAACGTTTTATATCCTTATTTTCTAGCCCAGTGTAAAAAGATTGAATAATTTATTGTAAACAATTGCATTAATCCCGATTTAAAATTATTCTAAGTAACATATTTTATATCCTTATTTTTCAGTTCAGTGTAAATTTAATTATGAGAAAAAAGTTTAGCATGTAATTAAAATTATTAATTTAAATCTATATTTTTGAATATTGCATTTTTAAAATTTTACTCTTCTCTATTTTTGTAAAATTTGCTACAATACATTAAAAATTAGGAATTGATAATTATTAAGGCAATATATTTTTCAAATTCTTATTCTAGCACTAAATACTTAATTTATATAATTTTTCCTTAACATTAAATAGTAACATAAAAAAAAAAAAAAATGCCTAATCAGTGGCATTGCCAATTCTTATATACAAAAGAAATTTTGTTATGACAATATCATGCTATACTAATTGTTGACATATTATCTCCTAATTCATTTTCTTTAGATTATCCCTAAAATTTTTACTCAAACTACTTTAAAAAAGCAGTCAATTAATTTTTTTGATCGAAAAAATCATTTTAATGGTAATAAAATTTGTACTGGTATTTATGATAAATGACAAGATTTTAGTTTAATTGAAATGAGTAAATTAATTTACCGCAAGTCTCCATCTCTTGGTTTCTATACACTGTTTCATATTATCATTAATCGCATATATTGTATGGAAAATATAATGCTACAGTTAAAATGGGATTTCCAAAAAACATTGAATTTTCAATTATTTCTCAATAAAGATATCTTTTTATAATTTTAAAAAAAGTGCACACATCCATATATTTTATCAATAATATTAATAATAATAACATTAATAATAAAAGATTATAAAAAACATGGAGGATGGGCAGCGAGATGTTTAAAGAAGTTGGGTGGTGGTGTATGTTGGTTGCGCATAATTCCAATGTTTAAATTTTCAATACGTTTTTAGTGATTCTTTTTGTTTTATGCAATTTCACTCTCTATCTAATTATCAAAACTTTCTTGTTTAACCACATTATTGTTGGATATCTTACTTCAAGTAATCATGACATATACGAATATTTTATGGGAACCTGTTTTCACAAATTTAATGGAGGTTTTCATATCAAGTTATTTTGGGAATAATCATTTGATAGGCTCAATTCTTTAATGTGTTTAAAGTGGCAACTGCTTCTGAAAAGTTATAACAGCAGGAACATTATTCTCATCTTCACCATTCTCCCGCCGTAGATTTCATCATTACTAACACAGGACTTTAGATAAATGTTGTTCATTATTCATAATAATACACTTTAACAATAAATAAAGGATAAAATTAAGAAAACATGCATATGATTTGTATTTTTTTTTTTTTTTAATAAAATGAATTGAGTGAGAAATGTAAAATCACCTGAACTAAGAGAAGTTAAGCATTATTTCCCATAAAGTGTGAACGGGACAGATTTATTTATTTTGTATAAGTGAGAGATCACTGTATTTACAAATTTTAAATCTACAGTTTGATTTGCAGTGTTATGTTCAATAGAGTACATTTTAGTTGAACAAATAACTAGTTAGATTTGAAATACGTTTCTCAATTACAAATATGTTATATCGTAAGCAAATCTAGCATAAACTGGCAGTGGAACTTTAAATGTCTTTTCCTTGTACATTTTTGTAATGTTTTTATTTATTTTAATGTGATATTTAAATCTTTAAGCTAATTATTATTATTTTTAAAAAAATTCTTGGACAAAATAGGTGATTTGCACAGTGTGTCTAGAGAGGAATTTTCATTGTGTAATTTAATAACAGTCGAAAATATAAAATAATCATTAAATAGCATTGTATTCTGTCCAGAGGCAAATCTGGGTCCTTTAAAGGACCCTTCACAAGATTATTCATTATAAAACAAGACCCTTCACAAAATTATTTATCCTAAAACAGGACCCTTCAAAAAAATTTTTATCCTAAAAAATAGACCTTTGATAAATCTATTTCATTTTTAAAACTAATCTTCCATGGAATGAACAGGCTGCCTATGAAAAATTAGATGTTTTGCTGTATTTCCCCGAAAAGCTGATATTCAAATTCTAATTTATTAACGGCTTCTATGCATATATTTAAGTTTAGTTTTATAAAAATGAACTTTCATTGTCTAAAATGAAACTTTAATTATAATTTTATTTTGAAAAATCACAATTTTTACGCTAGCCGAAAAGTTTGGAAGAACTTTATTTTCACACAAAATTTAAATTCACAAAAATACGTGTAGAGTTTTTCACAAAAACAGGACCCTGTCACAAAAGTCTGGACAGACCCCTGGTATAATAACATCTTTAGGTTTTTATATGTAAAAGTAATATTTTTCATGGTTAATTCTTAAAAAACAACATTTGGAACATTACCTATAAAAATAAAACACACAATTATTATTACTATTTTTAAACAAATCCATGAACAAAATAAGTGGTCTGAACAGTGTGCCTAAGGAGATTCTGTGTAGGTAGTTTAATGAAAATAATTGATTGAAATGATAAAATAATCATTAAATATTATTCTATAATATCATCGTTAGACTTTCATATGTAAAAGTAATATTTATTTATGGTTTATTCTTATGAAAAAATTCATTTTCAAATGAATTAAATAAATGAAAAATAAACAGTATAACAGCCATTGATATGGAACACAGATGATTGAAATGAAAGAATAAATGTAAGAAAATAAAACAGAAAAATGAATAGATTGGGGGGAGGAAAAAAATTCATTTTCGAAAATTGAAAAAAATTTTACTTTAACATATTTTAGTGTGCATTCACTATTATATCATAAAAAAATAAAGATATTTTACAAACCACTCATGATATATATCTACAGCCATAAAGTTTTTAATTAATTACCGTATATTTCTGAATATAAGCCGATCCGTATATAAGACGAGAGTACGTTTTTCCCTTCAGAAATTTGCCCAAAACTGCAAAGCTGTGTATAAGCCGAATTGAAAAAATACTCTTTTAAAGTTCAAGTATATCGCCAAAATGGTGAAAATATTGCCAATCTATAAAACTTTCAGGATAATCTGTCCAATGAAATTGCTTATCCAACTGAATTCCTTACCTTGCTGAGCTATGACGTAAAATGATTGCTGTGTGTTCACCAACGGCAATAGTTTTAACTCTGGCAACCTTATCAGAAGGTAGGCTAGCACAGGCATCGAACAGACGGTCTCGCACACACAGTGAAGGACAAGTGCCGGCAGCTGAAAACGATAGTCGCCGAAATACCAGGGGGCCTAACGTCGATGCTGCTGCCGCTGGATGTTTGCATAAATAAGCCATTTAAAGACCCATTGTGTCGATTTTTTTTAATGACGTATCTAAATTATTTTGTATATTTCTACTTTTGAGTATTTTTACCAGTGTCTCAAGGCAATTTTCAAAAAAAAAAAAACGAAGATTTGCCACTTCTTTTGATAGTGTAAGCCTAGAAACATTTTAAACAGAGATGATTTAATTGTATAAATTAAAAATATGATCAGGAGTCCTGTTTTTTCAAGATTCTCTTATACTATTTCCGAATCAGACAGAGAAGTTACTCCGTTTGTGCAATCTGCCAATGACGTCAGCTATCAGCAGGTTAAAAAAAAAGAAATGTAAACACACGTGACTACATCGAGCTGCTCTAGAAATAAATTTAAAATTGCTAATTTAAGAGTTTTATAAGTGATAATTATTTAAAAATAAGGTTTAATATCACTATTTTACTTTATATACAGTTTTTAAGCTTAACCACTTCACTGGCCACTGTAGTATGTGGAAGGTTACATTTCCCCCAAGTTATCTCAGGATGGCCAGTGAAGTGGTTAAAATATTTATACATTCAATCATTGTTTCTAAAGTGCATTTTTTTGCTAGAAATGTGGACTCGTATATAAGACGACCCCCGTACTTCAGCTTCTGAAAAATTTCCAAAAATTCTCGGCTTATACATGGAAATATACGGTACATTCTTTAAACTTTTTGTTATTGAAAAAATAATTAAATTTTCATGAAAAATTATATTAAAATTAAACTTCAAAAAATGTCATAAAATTACTTATAACTGAATGAATATGATGCTGCAGACCATTCTGGAATTCCCCAGGATTTTGAAAAGAGAGGTTAAAGGAAAAGTAAGAAGTGGAGACAATTTTTTAATTTTTAAATAGTACAGTAAGTAAATTGCTTACAGCAGATGCACATTTTTGTTGAATAAAAGCTATAAACTCTTCTTTAAAAATAACTTTGTACCTTAACGTCATCTCTCCCCCAAATAATTTGATGCAATATTTAAACACTTGTATCCTTCCTAGCAGTTTCATTCCAGCCCAGTGTTAGAAATAAGAATTTTGAAACTAGGCGTCAAAATAACGCCTGGATTAAATTTTTTGGGCGTCCAAATTAAAATCTAGGTGCCATCTCTAATTAAATATGTATATTTAAAAAATAATAATAAAGTATCAACTTGTAAATAATATATGCAAGATTATATAAAAAATATTTATGTAATGAATGTAATTACATTGACAATATTAAACGTACATATTTAAAATCCATGCCCCAATACCCCCACACCCATTTGGCTATATTTGCAGATGACACCTGCATTTTTTCGGCACACAAAAATAGGAAAGTTAATATTACGGCTATCTCCAAACACCTCAAAGTCTTAACCAAATGGTTCCAAAAATGGAGAATAGCCATCAATTATGATAAAACGGAGGCCATCCTTTTTTCGGCTATGCGCCCAGAGTTCAGAGATAAATATGAGATTACTTTAAACAACCACTCCATTCCATGGTCTAACCAATGCAAATATTTAGGTATTATTCTTGATCCGAGACTCACATTCCAAAAACACATTATAGATTCGCGTAATAAGTTCCGAAGAGCTAAAAGCCAACTATACCCCCTAATTTCTCGGAACAGTGATTTATCAATTAGTAACAAAATGCTCCTTTATTCTTCCCATCTTTGCCCTCTTCTTACTTACGGATCCCCTGTGTGGTCATTTGCATCTAAATCTAATATTAAACTGCTTCTCCGAAGCCAAAATGCAACCATCAGGCAAATTTATGACCTTCCATACTATATACACAACTATCAAATGTACCGCGAAATTAAATTCCCACGTCTCGAAAATTTTATACAACACCTTAATATTAAATTCCACGAAAATTTAGAATATATTGACAATCAAGCTTTAAACACACTCGATGTGTATGACCACACGGATCCTGCCAATAGGCGTCGTCCTAATGTTGGTATTATTCTTCCCTCTCTTCTTTAGTTTTTCGTTGTTTTCTTGTCAATATGTAAAAAAAAAAAAAAAAAAAAAAAACTTATAAAGAAATTAAAAAAAAAAAAACTTGTTATTTTAATCGTAATGCTATACTTAAACTCTCTTCTTTTCTGGTTTATTATTGTAATGCTATACCTAAACTTTCTGTTATACTCTTGTTACTTTTTATATAGGTTTCACTTAATTCTCAATGTAATTTTAACTGTCATTTTCGATTTCACTCTGTCTTCCTTCTTTTTGAGCTCAGAATTCCCTTTCTTGTCTTCTCGTCCCGGCCTGTCCCCCTTTTTTAATTTGTTATTTTTTTGTTTCTAAGCCATCACGTTATTGTTCCAATCTGCTCCTATTTTCTGGTCTGCTGAGGTGTGGGGTCATCATTGGACCCCGGGTACTCAGCACTCATCCCCCCCTCGAAGGTCATATTTAAAATCACAAATACACAAATTCATTCTTCGCCCAGAAGATACATCATTTCACCACAATTTATTAGCATTTTCTGGGCAGAAATCTTCAAATTTAGGGCTGTTTAATGTAATCATTAACAAATCGTCAACTACTTTCGCAGAGAAATGATTTCTTAAATCAGTTTTTATTAGGTTCAAATTAGGTTTTTATTAGGTTAGGTGAAATAGACTTGTTTGCTATCTGATGGGATTGGGAAAATTATTAGATATGATGAGGAAAAAATCCAGGCATCAAATATGGCACCTATGATTGGAATTCTAGGCGTCAAAAAAAAAAAAAAAAAAAAAAAAAAAACGTTGCAAAATACGACTAACGACCGCTTATTTCTAACCCTGTTCCAGCCTTGAATGAAAGTTACTGGGCATTTTGACAATTTATTCTAATAAAATAATTCAAATGAGTTGAAAATTTTTTTAATGAGCCAAAGTAAATTACTTTCTGAAATTTTAAAGTAATTTTTAAAAAATGCTGTAATTTGAATGATCTAAATGTTGATATTTAAGAATTCTACATAATTTTTTTCAAATGATTTGTATATCATTTAGGGTTTATAAAAGAGAGAGAAAAAAAAGGAAGAAGAAAAATAATTTATTTATAAAATAAATGTGACTTGCGTATTTGTTTGCTTTTCATGTGAGGTTATATATGTAGTTAAATTGTTAATAGGAAGAGTGTAAATTTTTTAATTTGTGTTAATATTTGTGTTTTATATTAAACATAATTTGATTTTCCTTATTTTTCATTTCTAGCTATGGCATAAACAATGCTTTAAATGTCAAGAATGTGGGATGACACTAAA